>ML991795.1:0-294000 GCA_010094025.1 Viridothelium virens
GAGATCGAGAACGAGGCGGCCGAGGGCGCTGAGGCGGGCTGGCGCTACGACCCGGAGCACCTGGCGGATGAGTGGGAGCCGAAGGTGGAGGTGCTGTCGAAGGAGGAGATTGAGAAGCGTGAGGGCGATCGCGAACGTCAGATACGCAGGCTGAGGCGGGAGACTGCGCGGTTTTCGAGTACGGCGAATATGTCGGGGGGGGGGCCGCAGGGCCAGGGCGATTATTTTGGAAATCAGGAGGCGCAGGATCAGCCGATGGGGAGGGGAGAGCGGAGTAAGAAGAAGAGGAGGTTTCGGAGTCTGAGTCCGGTTGGGAGGGAAACGCCGGATGCGACGGCGGGTTATGGTGGTGGGGGCGGTCTTTCCGACTTGTGAGTGTCTCGATCGCCTACAGGAACCTCGCGTGCTAATTTGTTTCAGTGAGCGGCCTACATGGCGTTGTTCTCATTGCATGGTATGGGGTTCTGCTGTTTGGGCAGTTCGAGATGGACCACACGGACCCAGAGTAAGTCTTTTCTGCTAAGTCCCGTCGGGTTACCAGGTCCTAACTCTTGCAGACACTCTGCAATAACTGCGGTCTATTATACGAGCGCGATAAGAAACTACCACCATGGTCGAAAGACCTGTTCGCTGGTGAACGGCCATTCGGAGTTCGATAGACGAAAGCTTAAATTGCTACATGAAACATGAAGGAGGGTGGGCTAGTCATTATTTTTGGATTCCAATGAAAATCGCAAGCATGGTGTTTAAGGCATTTGCGGGCAAAGCAAATGATAGGTGCTTGTCTGAATGTATTATTACCACGTATGTGGGGCCAATCGTACAACTAATCCATGTCGCTAATACTTATACGTTGAAACAGCGCACTGACTTAGATAGAACCGCTGGAAGGAGCCGGGATAGAAATCCATTCACCTTCTCTTTTGGAAAGGCACATTAACTCCTTGGACAACAAAAGCCAAAGCTATAGTAGAAAATGCACGAGTCCCTTCTCGACATATTCTCGGGGAAAAAAAAAATACAAAAAACTTCCAAACGTTGCAAATAGTCCAAAGGCTGTTTATACAAATCACCAAGACATCCTACACCAGCATCGTCCCCCTTAGTCCGTCGTCTTCGCCCGTGTTGGTTCAGGCCCCTCAAGCACCTACTCACTCACGTCAGTCTCAGTACTTGCAAATTCTCACGCAGAACACGAAGCAGCAGCAGCACTCACCTCACTCGCCGCCCTCTTCTTCCCACCCACACTCCCATCCTGCGTCGTCGTCCCCGTCCCCACCCCCGTCGCCGCACTCCCCTTCTTCACCCCGACACCGACTCCCGCCCCACCCACCACATTGCCATCCCCCCTCACATCAACCCCACAGTTCAGCTCAACCCGCAGCCTCCTTCCCCCACCGATCCCCGCCACCGGCACTTGCCCATGCCCGTGCCCTGCCTGGCGTAGCGCCGCGAAGACCATAGCGGCAAGGGCATGCGGCGCGGGCACGGTAACGGCGTTATGCGAGCCAATGATGCGGGTTGAGGCGTCGATAGTGAGGTGCGTGGTTGGCTGCGTGCGAGCGTGTGGACGCGGAGGTTCGTCTTCGTTGTCGTTTTCATCGTCATCCTCGTCGTCGCAATCTGAGTCGAGTTCGGCGAAGGGGTAGGGGGGTGGGTCTGCTGGAAGGGTAGAGGTGGTGGTGGTTGCCGCAGTGGGCGTGGGATGGAGAGGGAGGGGAGGAGCGGGCGGGGCAGGTTGGATGGCGCTGGCGAGGTTGTGGATGTTGGGGTTGCGGGCGAGTGCGACGATGAGCTCTTTTAGGCGGTCTTGGGTGTGGGTGTCCATTGTGAGGAGAGGTGGGAGTGCTGATGGATGAGTGTGGGTTGAAGTAGAGTGAGTGTGAGGTCTGAGGCGATGAGGTGTTTGAGATATTTTTTTTATACTAAGAGTGTGTTGCGGAAAGTGATGTGGAAAAGTGAATTTAAGAGCGAAGGAGGGCTAAATTTTATAGGTTGGGGGTGAAGGGGGTGTGACTGTATCTTAGAAGAGGAAGCAATACAGTCACACAATAGTACGGAGGCCTGCCAGGTGAACTCGAAGAAAGGAAGCCTGCAAAAATAGAGAAAGAGAAAGCATATAACACATCAATAGAAGTTTAGTCAGTCACACGAGTGTGTCAGACCAGCCTTGCGCCGGGTGTGGAGTCGCTATTGTAGGTGACCGCTGGATTCCTATTGTCGCTGAAGCTTACCGAGAACGGTCCTCAATAGGGACCGGGGTTGCCCGTGCCACGCAAGGCTGCCCCAACTATCCTAAATGGTGACCGGCATGTGCGATATGCTATTTCTATTTCCTACATAGCCACTTGTTACAATATTAAGAAGGCTCGTCGGTGCAGTCCGGCTGAATCCGCTTCTTGGTATTGTTGTGGGGACGAAAGGGTGAGGAAGCTATTCATCCCGTTAAGTATTGTTGTTGTTCGCAACTAGCGTGCGCTCTTATTGGCTGAAAGCCAAACCCCAGTGACTCCTCAGAGCTTTTGCATTCTTCTATCCTCCACTCCAACAGTCTTAACATATTTTTGTTTCGCGTCCCTGCCAGCAAGAGCCTGAAGTCGGAACAAGCTCTCTGTGCAGTCTCTGGATAATATGAACAGAGTTCGTCGTTATGATTCGCTATGAGTAATCTCATCACGTTGAGTCAGTAACTAACGTATGGCGTAAGCTCCGTGTATTGACTCCGCATCTCCCCACTCTAAAAAAGTTGTCAACGGCACAAATAGCAACTCACTTTGGGTCCTGTCATTGCGCAGTTACGATTTCTTGGAAACAAAACAATAGGCTAGTGACACAGACAATGTCAAGCCAAAAAAAGGCCGTGTCTACAGACAAAGCTCCCTCGTTCCCACAATTCCCTCTTTCGCAAGCTATTGTGCACAATGGTATGATCTATTGCTCAGGCAACATCGGCATGGATCCCACGACTAAGAGTGTCGTGAGTGGGTCTGTCGCTGATAGAACGGTATCACGTCCACGGTGCTATACAAAGCGAAGCTCACAAAGAGAGAATAGGCGCAAGCTCTTCGCAATATATCAGCAATACTTGAGGCGGCTGGTTCGAGCTTGAAGAACGTTGTTAAGGCGAATGTCTATATCACTACAATGGAGAACTTCCAGGCAATGAACGACGGCTACCGCCGATTCTTTGATGAGCCTCAGCCTGTTGGTGATGCCCCAACCTCCTCAAAGATCTAGGATAGCTAAACCCCCGTAGGCTCGGACTTGCGTCGCAGTCAAAGAGTTGCCAATGGGTACTGACGTGGAGATCGAATGCATAGCCCATCTCTGATTCAGCTTTCAACTTCAACATTGGACTAGCATTTCGGCTCACGGACAGATTGCTAGCTTAGATCTCCTCTCCCTTGAAAGCTACTAGAGGCACCCATGAATACAAATGCGCTGCACCTGAAGCTATCGAAACCACCAATTCACCTACAAGATCGTAAGCATGACGATGTTGGACAGCGTACTTCCAT
Organism: Viridothelium virens; assembly: GCA_010094025.1. NCBI lineage: Eukaryota > Fungi > Ascomycota > Dothideomycetes > Trypetheliales > Trypetheliaceae > Viridothelium > Viridothelium virens. The sequence goes on from ML991795.1 coordinate 3,519, forward strand.
AACCTACCGATGCTGTAAGACCCTTCCCGACCCCTTTTATGCTATGCCACCATCCCCTTGGAATAAAGATTGCGTCGCCAGAATTTAGGTGCGCTTCAAGTGGATTTTCTGCATCGTTACCCCATACGATATCCTCTAGTGCTTTCTTTTCTTCTCCTTGCATCATCTCGGCACCTCGAAACGATGCAGAAGCAGTATCGTGTGTGCGCATCTGAGCGGCTCGAAACATTTCCATTCCCACGCTGGGTTCGTACAAACGGACTACTTTACGTCCTGCAAGCTGAACAAACAGATTCGGATTCGGGTCCTTGTGGAGTGGAGTGTCGGTAGGTGCCATGCCAATCCAGATATTCGAGTTGTAGACGTCCCCTCGGCCAGCAGACTCTACAATTCCAGGAGTAGGCAGATCTTTTCTCAAGGTACCCGGAAGATCAGAGAGGGAGGCTTGGGCAAGATAGAGGCGGATAGTTCCTGGGTCTCTCTGATCGGTGCCGTTAGGCCCGGGAGCTTGCATCTCGCACCATTCGATGAAGTCAGTCAAGTGCGCCTCTTGCTGTAAGAACTTCGTTTCAAGATCGCCAGATGGCAGCTTGTTGCTTTGCGTCACTTCTACTGGCACCATGGTCTTGCCAAATGGCGAAAGGTATGATGTGTTGAATCGCCATATTTCTCCATTTTCCCGGTCACGCTCAAACCAACGACTTACGGCGGGTAAATTATGAAGAGACCCCTTTGGTAAGATAGCAGGCACGGCTGGTCGAAATGCATGCTCTCGAAATACCTCGACGGATCCATCAGATAACGACACCAAGGGTTTGGCAGCTTTTGAGTGAAATTGTCGCAGCAACGGGATCCAGTCATCTGGTCCTAAGGAGGGCCTCCAAAGTGGCATACGAGGAGATTGGAAGAACCCGCGTAAGTTGTGCGAATCCCAGAGATCTGCATGAGATGGAGGTTATTGCTCCGACGACGGCCACGACGGGGTGACGGCTTGCGGAAAGACAACGGGTGTGGCCCTTACCGAATCTAGTCTAGTCCGTCGGACCTTTCCATCTTTCAACCCGAAATTTGCCTCCGTCATTCTTCACTCCAACGATTATGTCACGCGGTTGACAGAAAAAGCCGCACACCAAAACTGGGGGGTGCTTCATACGCAGTGGACAGAAAAGATCACATATGTACATTAGGCTTGTCTACCATTACACAGTCACCACCTGTTAGACTCAAGAGATTATCGAATAATAATTTGTACCCTATAGAGGTAGTCTACAGGTGTGGCTGCTTTTCTGGCGAGGCCCCCCCCAGTCTCGGTGTGCGGGTTTTTTTGTCAACCGCGTGTATGTATACAGCGAAATTTATTCCACTGAATGGTTCACCGTGCGAAGATAATGCCAACACCAATTTTGATGTTTATCTGGCTTGATTGCCGCTTAAGGTGCAAGGTTCAATCTCCGGACATTTCCTCCTAACGCTCTCTGTTCCAATTGCGCTGCAACGACTACGGACGGCATACGTTGGTCTTTGCGGGTGTAATTCGACCCAAGTACCTAGTCCTCGGTGCATTACATCCATCCTATTAGATCACTCGCTCAGTGCTTCAAGCTTGGTTCGTACAATGTATAGGCCATGTCCAAGTGAGCTCTGAAGTCCGCCTCACTGAGGCCATCTTCTCATTCAAGCTAAATTTCTTTATATTGATACACTGCTCTTCAGATCACCATCCTTACCTTCAGCTTGTCGTCCTTCACAATCTCTTCTTTCTTCGCCATGAGCTTCGGTAAGTCCCATGTGCAATTAATGTATCGACCGGCCAACCAATCACGCTTCTCCGACGTGAGATATACTAAAGAATCCGCGCTCAGCTCTGCCGTCTCGACAAAAACTAGGGTGACCTTGTTAAAAATCCATGGGTTGAGATGCTTTGGTCATTCGAGGAATTCTTACCTGGCTTCAGAAAGTCAGGCAGATTCTCCGGCCCTCCAACAATATCCGTCGGAATATTTCCCGGATGTATGCTAAAAGCCAGTACTCCTTGCTCTGCATACTCGGCACAGATGAACTCAGTAAACCGTAATACCGCCAGTTTCGATGGTTGATATGCATTCAACCCGGCACCAATGCAGTGGGCCCCAACACTACTCACGGTGATGAAAGTTTTTTCGCCCCCTTCAAGCATGAGAGGTAAGAAGGCTCGTGTCACGAGATACGGGCCACGGAGATTAACATTCCACGTGTTCCACCAAACTTCCGGATCACTATCTTTGATCATATCTCTAGAGAGTATGCCAGCATTATTGATAATGATGTCGATGCGGCCAAAAGCTTTTCGGACCTCCGTCGCTGCATTGTCGACACTCTCGACACTCGTAACGTCAAACTTGAGTGGCAAGATTTGCGGTGCTGGCCTCCCGCTCGCTGCTGCCGCAGAAAGGCAGTCTCTCTCGGTGTTCGATACATCGGAACGAGCGCCAAGAGCGATGTAGGAGGCACCGCCTTTGGCGAAAGCAATCGCCATTGCCTTACCCAGACTTTTGGATGCCCCTGAAACAAAGACGGCTTTACCACTTAAGTCGGCCTTGCTTGGGTCAATGGCTGGGTACGTGTCATTATGAATTGTAGGAACCATGTCATAGTCGCCTGGCGCGTCAAGTCAGAGTCTTACAGTGTATCGTTGCAGCGTGTCAGTGCTCACCCGGCCCTTCGATTGGGTTTGGAGTTCCTCTCGGTGGTGGCATTTTGTATCGCTTTGTGCAGAGCCTATAGTTCAGTACCGGGATGACAGGTTTGTCCAGCGAATACAGAATGGAAGTCGATAGAAATTTCAGAGAAAATACACAAGTTCTGTAGAGTCCTTTATAAGTGCAGATCCTTGTACGGAGTACGCAGGTTGGAACTGCAATTTTCCTGGGTTTACTAGCTTCTCGGATATAAGGTAGAGGTGAAAGCAGGGGCTGTGGCTCGTCCGATTAATCGTAAGATGTCATCTAGTGGTCACGACTGAATCACTGCAGGGTCATTCGTTAACCAGCACGAGTCAGATTTCTAAGAAGCAGGAAGAAAAAAATTCAAATAGGGACGTAGACGTAGAGATCAGCGTGGCATCGGTGTTAGTACAATGGAGATGTCTATTGCCGGCCGTAGAGAGACTAGTGTGCACTAAATTATACGATACTGACCACGCTTACGAAACCTCTTGGCGCTGCCGTTCATTTTTGCCCGCTTATAAAATCGTTCATGGCCCCTCTCCATAATCCAAGACATATCGGAATGCGAGTGGCATGCCATCAGATGCTGCCTGGAATGCCATCTTGCGCTGTCTCCTGGGTAGCACTAGTCGCAACACGGCAGTGCCCATACAGTAAACGGTGCGTTCTAGCCCGAACCGGTTTGGCACCGAATTTGTCCGCAAACACCACTTGCTTTCGTCCGCGATGATTTCGATTAGACACCGGCGTGCTGAGGATCGGACGCACAACGATGCGTGTGAGTGCCGGAGCTAATGCTGTAGTGTGCAGAGCAAGACGCAGGTGTTTTGAGCGCTGATCTCTGCCAAGTCTCCAACGTCTACGGTAACCAAATATCCTCTCAAATAAATCACCCAGGAAGAAACATTGTCCCTGCGCCGCGCCTACCTTACTACGTAAAGGACATAAAAATCCCACTTGCTACTTCGGTTTCTCACTATCTTGAGAGTGGATGCCTTACTTCTTTTACTGAAATCTATCTACAAAGTCGATTTCAGCGATCTTCAGGTCATTGAAAGCAAACTTCGCAAAGATACTGACCTTATCCGCCTTATTGAAGTTGACATATAGGGTAGATCTATATTCGTCTCTCAATACCTTGACAATTTCTACTTCGCCTTATCTAGAAGGACTCTATTATCGCTATAATAAAGAAGACTTCAAACGATGCACTTTGCAGAATCGCCGAACTCTATGCATTGAAGCAGCAAATCTGAGGAGAGACCTCAGAAAATTTTCTTGTATTCAAGAATCTTGAGATTGTATCCAAGACAGGTTATGAATTCCCGGACGTGGCTTGTTACAGTTCCAATTAATTGCTGGAGAAGTAAGCGCCGAGTGCCTCACCCTTCTCCGTAACATAAGGCTGACATTCCGATACGATTGCCACCATCCGTGCCCATTGCGTCTTGCTCGGATTACGCCACTTATGTAGCGTGGATCGTTGGATCACCATATCGCCTGGCTTGATCACACGGGTCTCATCGTTAGACAATGTGAGCTCGACTTCGCCCGTGACTACGATGACAATGTCGAAGGTTACAGTGCGGTGCATCGGGCTGCTTTCTGCGTTGGGCGGGATGTCGTTATACCACACATTGGCACCACCTCCTGGCGTGACGAGTGAGGACTGAGTCTGCAAGGCGGTTTTGTAGCGCTCGAGATCATTGTTGCCGCTGAGTGAGACGGGTGACTGCTCGGTCTGGTAACTGAGTCTCTGGAGCGCGCCACCAATCTCACTTCGTACTTCCACAGGTGCAGGAAGGGCGGTAGAAAAGAAGGAGTTGCCATCTGCATCATTCTCGATGATATAACGATTGGGATTTGGGAGCCGATCGTTGGCCATGATAAGCTATTCGATCGATTTTGTAAAGCAAGTGAGTCAGAGGGAATTGTGGTAATGCACAGTGCAAGAAAGGGAGCCTGCAATATTAAACAGCATATATGTATATGCATCATTTGAACTCTTGTTCGACGCGCGTTTTCAGACCGCTGATTGGTTCGTATAGGTTGATTAGTAAGTATAGTAAGTTGCGATCTGCTTATGACCAAGGTTTTAACCAATTCAGGCTCTGGAAGCGAGACCGATGTCCAAAGATTCACGAGGAGAGTCTCTGTACGATCTTTCATAGCTGGTCTGAGATTCCACGTCATAACCTCTACCCATGGATCTTGTTGACACACGATGAATACCTTCTTCCAAATCATTTGCAGCTTGAGCTCGAGAAAACTTTCGCTGCCGAATCTTCTTGAAAACGAACCGCAGCAATCGTAGGATTCTCCATTTGGGGAACTGCCATTGACAGAAAGCGAACAAGGCACCTAGTACTCCTATCACGACTCCAACTCCAGCTGATGTCCCGTTGGAACTCTGCGAAGCTTTGCCATCGTTGCCCTGTCCATCGCTGCTACGATCTTCAGAACCTGCATTATTGCCCTGCCACACTTCAATCCTTTGCGATGGATCCATGGCCAAGTGTATACTCCTGAACCAAGGGATCGTCTTTATCCGCCTACTGGCATCGGCACAGCATGATGCGTCCCATGTACCAACAGCTCCATAAAGCTTGGGAGTACCGACGCAGTACTCACCCCCGCTATCATAGCTGCATGCCCAAAGAAGAACTCTACCATCAGCACCAGGAACCTTATTCGGATCCTCGGCGAAGTACTGCGGGCACGGTGGACCCCAATTCGGGTCGGTACAACCCTGAAGCGTAAAAAGGCGATCACCGACTCCACCAGCAGGTCCAAAATCCATACAGAGCCCGTTGTCTAGACACAGATCGACTCCGTTACAACAATGGCTGATGTTGTGATCAGGGTTACAAGGGACCCATTTGTTGAGATTACCTCCTGGTAAAGGGGTACCATCGTTCGGAAATGGTGTGCCATCCAAATGGTAACAGGTTGGTGACTCAGAGATGCACACTGCTACGAGTTGGAGTACAGTCCAAATAAGCCAGAGCTTTCTCGACTCAGTTAAAAACATGTTAAACATCCTTCATTCGTATTACATTGCAGCAATGTGTGGGATTAAAGAAATTCTCGAATTCGCTATCATGACAGCTGTACAGATCCAATGTCGCAACAGTCAAAGGCAAAAAGGTGAGGCTGGGTACGATGGCATATTACCTGCGGCCTTCGATGACTCATCATGTACAACAAAGGCGGTGAGGTTGTGGCATTTTACCTAGCGCGTGCTTTCCGACGTGGCTGAGATTGTTCAGGAAGGCATTAGCGAGAGACTGCATATGATCATCTACTTCCCCATAGCCTCTTCAGAAATCGGATGACAAACTTCAGTATAGATATTGCGCCAATCTCGTGCGTCCGAAGGACTCTTGGCACCTACTAGCCAAGCTAGCTGGCCATAGATCTTGTTGTGCAGGAACGGTGCATGGCACGTACGATGGCTTGTCCAGTTGGGGCTTCTACTGGAATCTTCCAACTTCTCCACTATTTTCATTTGATATTTAAGCAACCTCGCGCGCAGAAACAGCCATAGACAAACTGGAAATGAGATGAATTTCCGTGGCGGTCCGAGGGTTGAATTCGCTGTTCTGATTGAGCTCCTGAGGCTCAAAAATGCTGGCGCTGTCACATTCGAGCTTGTACCTCGCGTCATGAAGCTCGAACGGTGTACCAGGGGCTCCAGAATCTGTTCCATGAAACTTCGCAACGCTGTCTACGCGGTTGCTGTTGGGGTCGGTGACGACGACGCTGGAGCAGGCTGGGTTCTTTCTATCTGTTCATGTTGACCACACTTCGTCGACATCTACATTCAATCCTTGGTCTTGAAGTCCGGGCGCGATAGTCGATGGAACCGACAAGACTGGCGACGCGGCTAGGAATGGCCAAAAATGTTGAACATTTTTGTCCAAGACCTAAGTGGGTCGTTCAAGGGGACGAGAGACGAACGCACGCAGCTAGAGTGCTTGAATCGCGCTTGTGTGGCCCGTACACACCCTCAGGACAAGTCGTTTGAGGCCTTTCCTAGGCCGGGAGATTGAACGCCGAGCTCGCTCATCCTTTCCTGCATTTGTAACATCGGCCACTGAAGCCAATGCTGCATATCGCCGTTCAGTGCCTGGCTGGCACCACGTAGCACGTATTCTGCCCAGTTCTGTGTGTACCACGCTGTGCGGATGGCTGTTATCGCAGCCGCGTAATATGCCAGAATGACGAGCGCCGGCGGATTAAGCGCTTGTATCAACCTCACATAGCCCATGGATACTGCTACTTGCCATCGCGAGACGCCCCCGATCTCGATGTTGACCGTTGGAGAGAAATACGCTATGTATTTGTATATTTCCTCCAGCTCTGTCAAAGCCGATTGACAATGCTCAAGCGCTTCTCGATCGACTCCATATGTTGTCATCATGCTCCGTATTGCTGCGAAGCGGGACAGCACGCTGAGCGGCAGATGACCGTTTCTGCCTTCAGCGAAGGCTTGTTGGTCCAACATTTCTGCTAGAGGGCCTTGCTTGATTTGCTCGTAAGATAGGTGGATGACATTTTTTATGCCCTTCGTCAGCATGAACAGCTCTGCGACAGCGTCCATGTCCATTGTTGCGGTTTCTTTTGCGGCACAGGATCTCGCCATAGATGAAAGTGAAATTGTCGCAGATAGCGCGAAGAGAGCATCAGCGAGCTGCGGGTCGATAGGCGAGGATAGTATTGAGCGGAATCTTTGGAGCGCAATAGCCTGATGTTTGTCGCATGATTGTAGGTACTTGAAAGAGTCGACTGGCCTTAGATATGCCACGTGAAGAGCCGCGAGCGCTAAGAGGCCGTGCATAAGAAATGGATGCTTGAGTGCCTGTTGGGGTATGTAGTGACGCCAAAGGTGGACTATGTTTTCTCGTGCGCCGAGCCAATGCAGGTTCGCTGTGTAGTGATGCATCAACTCCCTGGATAGCGGCAAAAGTGTCAGTTTCGTCGACTCAAATCGGAATGATGGGTCTACTCACAGGTCGAGAATCCATTCTTCGCTATTTGCAGGTAGCGCCGGGTCCGCAGCCGTGTCGGAGCTGGAACTTGGCGTGAGTTGCTGGAAGCTGCACTCCTCATTTCGTTGTACACATCTGGTGCATGGTATCTGCTCATCGCATTTCACGCGCCTCTGTTTGCACCGCTTGCATCCTTTCCTCGATTTTCTGGACCCTAGCTGCGGCATTGTGAAGCAGGCTGTAAGGCCCATTACATGCAGAATATCCCAGTAGAGCGGGCCACTATGACTCTACCGTCCTCTGCGCGTTGAGGCCAGACTCACAATCCGTCATGACCGCTCGAAGTCGTAGTCAGGGTATGTACTTCGACAAAAATAGATCGCCCTTGAAAGTCAAGCATGACGCCACAAGAACCCAACCAACGCTACCAGATTTTTAGCTTTCCGGAAGACACAGCCATTTCGGGCCGGAGTTTGGCCGCGGCAGACTTGGTGAGTCTGCCTCGATGGAGATTTGAACGACGACAGAAATCCAACACTATTCAAGGTGCATTCCAGCCTCGAAACGAGGACGCAATGTAGTCAGGGAGGATTGAGTAGGCCAACGATAGTCGAGTATCAGATGCAATTGGTAGCCACCAAGCTCTGGCCAGCCTCCAAGATAACGATAGGCTTCGAGGGCCAAGAACTTTTAGCGTCGGCGCAACCATGCTGTCGCCCAAACCCACGACAGAGAGGGTTCGATCGTCAATCTTACCTTGTATCTGGCTTCCAGAAGCTGAGAGTCGATCTTCCCTCCCAGAGCGAAGTAATGTCGATTTCTCCACGTGCTACTTTCGCTCTTCTTCATGTGCGTTTCTTCAAGGCGAGTCTGCGGGAATCTTCGCTCTGGCAAATCACTGTGCGAGGCCCGCAAAGGAACAAAGACTGAGAGCGATGTATCTTCAGGAGTTTGTCAGTCACGAAGCTAATGCGTCCGTTGTCGATGACATGGCGTAGCGAAAGCCATGAGGGTGCTCACCGCACATGCTTTGCAACACCAGAATCACAGAACATATCGCAAAAAGAAGACTGTCCTTTCTGCCTTCTCTCGTAATAGGGGACTACATACATGGCTCCGACTCTGACCTTGACTGTATCGACGCAATGCTATGATCAGATTTAACGCTTGGACGCGAAGAATGGAGTGCAGAAAAGCCACCGGCTCGCACCGAAAGCGAGAGCTGAGCTTGAGCCCCGAAACTGGGGTCTATTGGATGATTGGCCGATCTCTGCTCGCGAAGCGGTACGAACCGAAATTCCAAGGTAGTCAGACTTCATTGGTCAATCTCTGCTCGCAAGACGGTGCGAACATAACATTTCCATGTAGATCCGTAAAGTATAGGCCATGTTACGAAGAGATGTTTAAGGAGCATGGCGATCATAAGGTAGTGGGAGATCCTGGGCAGCAAGGCAGTGCAACAACGATCAAGTATTATATATGGCTTGACATGACCTGAAGACACTGTATAACGACACACTCATATCCAACCCTTCGGACAGCTCCAATCCATTGCACTTCATCAGTGATATAATCTTCTTTGGTCTTTCACGAACGTCTACAGACACATCACAATGATGAAGACACTCATCTCACGTTCAGACATCGCCGAAGAGATGGCTAACTTCCGATTCTACCATTATGAGCCTTCGATGCCCGCGGCTATCATCTTTATTGTCCTCTTCGCATTGGCAACGATATTGCACATATACCAGATGGTGCGCTTGAGAACCTGGTTCATGTTTCCATTCGTGGTCGGTGGCATCTGTGAGTCTCAAGATTGAATCACTTCCTGCGCTCGTGTCCTCTTACTGATGTTCGATTCTTCTTCAGTCGAAACAGTAGGCTATGTTGGCCGCGCGCTCTCCGCATCCGAAAATCCCGGACCATACGACAAGATCCCGTACATCATCCAAAGCCTCCTCCTACTCGTCGCGCCCCTTTTCTTCGCAGCATCCATCTATATGGAACTCGGACGCATTGTCATTATGGTCGACGGCGATAGAAAGCTCTTCATCCGCCGCAGATGGCTCACGAGAACCTTCGTCATCGGCGACGTAGGTACCTTCTTGATCCAAGCTACCGGCTCGAGCATGCTGGCTTCTAAGGATGCGGATAAGGTCAACATGGGTAAATATCTTGTCATTGGCAGCCTGTTCCTCCAGATTGCATTCTTCGGATTGTTCGTGGTCGCAGCCACCATATTTCACATCCGCATGGCTCTGGCTCCAACACCGTTAGCGCGCCAACGGCCTTGGATTAAGCATATGATCGGATTGTATGTCGTCAGTGTTCTGATCTTGGTCCGATCGGTTGTGCGCTGTGTGGAATTCATCCAGGGTTACGACGGATACATCATGACCCATGAGATTTTTTTATACGGCTTCGATGCTGTTGTAATGTTCTTCGCTGTTGTAACGATGAATGTCGTTCATCCTGGGGACGTGGCCTTCCATATTCGGAAGACGGTGGCGGGTGGCGAGAAGGCAGATTACCGAGAGGTAGCCCTGGAGGATACCGTTGTGTAGAGCCACGCTGGGCTCGGGACATGATGTTAACGCTGGCTGTTGTTCCAATGCGAAGAGTTTGGGTGCCTGTAACTTTTTTTACAGCCTTGGATTTACGGAACATTAGGAGGATGGTACAGATATTGAATGTACGATCGCGGCGCAAATTGTGTGGTGAACAGACTGTCCGTTACTAGACCGTACTAGATCACAAAGGTAGTACATATTCCAGACACATTATCTCTAAACGTCACTCTTGCAATTGGTTAGGTTGCGTTGCATAGTGGGAAGCAATTCCAGCATTATGCAGTTGCCCATGTTTGATCAAATGCTTAAGATCGATGTTCAATTTCGTGTCGGCTCACCAGTGCGGAGGTAAACTTGTGGGCATCCTCTAGAGTACTAAACGCGTCGAGCACTGGGTCAACCACTGCTCTTGAGGATAATGCTTTAGATCGACGGTAGCGAGACGGTGAGAAAAGAGAGCACCGAGCAGATGGGAAGGCGAACGTCGCGTCGCGGCTCAGACACACAGTACGAACCGAGAATGTGTCTGATTCCTCGCTCACGTGCACGTTCCACAGCTGTTCTGGTCAAAGGGCATAGATTGGGCATCAAATTTCCTGCCTCGCTGTTGCACTTTGAGCGGAAGAGGCTGAAGAGCGGACGTACTCTACTGCACGGACTGTGCTCTGCACCGCGCAACAGTATGCATTAGTCCGTAGCTAATTCTACGGAGACATCAACTCTGGAAGCTACAACGAGTGCAACATCGGTCTCGGGAACAACGACTCAATAGCCTTGGCAGATCATCCACTACTGCTGTATGCAGCAAGCGTGCTGTATGATCGACGCGTAAAGTAGAGTAGATGTCGGTCTCGGTCCGAGACGACGGCGTATCCTGCTCCTGATATTGGTACAACAAATCTCGGTCTCAACGCGAGCTGAGGGCGTGTGCGCGCCCAAAGTATAGGATGTCCAGCTAGACCGGACAATACCTCTAGATACGCATTCGAGGATTCACAGCCACTATGAGAAGCCCGTTATGGGCGACACGACCTGGCTGGGGGAGGACATATAATCCCAACCTTCTTCTCCTTGTCGAATCAGACTCGCAATAATAACGACAACATTTTTAATACCCTGAAAAGCATCCACAATGCAGCTTCTTCAACCCAGCCTTCTCACTACGCTCGCAGCCGTCAGTCTCTTGGCTCAACTGGATGGATTCGCTTTAGCAGTAAGTGTCTGAAAATGTAAAACTGGCCGCGATAGAGCGCCAGAACTGATCCCTTTTCAGGCGTCGAGAACGCCTTTTTGTGGCTTACAGCCCGGCACCATGAAAAGCTCTCAGCGTTTAGAAGGAGATGCATTCCTTGGGAGTCCTGTATCGGCAAAGCCACTGCTCCCCAAGCTTGAGTTCACGCCAAGGAGCTCTACTATCCACGCCGACGGTGGCAATACCGGCTCAGTCGATTATCCTGGCCCACTGGGTCAAGCCTTGAACTTGACCTCTATTGATCTCTCTGGATTGGGTGTTTTCTATTGGGATGCTCTCGGGACAATGTACGGTATTTACATTGGGCCGTGTAATGGATCCGACACCAATCTCATTCAGGCAATCGCTGTCCTCGATCCTGAGACTTTGGCTATCGAAAGCGCATGGCAGTTGCCATATACCAAGACGACCCAACTCAACACCGCGTACACGCAGGTGCTCATGGAGACGGCTGAGATCGTGGTTAATTCAGTGGGAGGCCAGATATATATCCTGCAGAAATCCGAGGATGCGGCTGGCTCCCCTACCATCGGTCTTCGTCGCACGATCGATCTGACTACCAGTGGTATCTTGAAGGGATACAGACTTTTGAATACCATGATGGATTCCGCTGGTAATGTGTGGTTCACCACAGGCGTGCTCGATGGAATCGGCGGCCCTGCTGGAATCAGCGCCGGGGCAGCTACTAATACGAGCATCATTGGCTACGTTGAGCCGGACGGCATGATCCACAGTCTCGAAGTCCCCAACCAAGACATCGGCCAAGGAATCGCTGTCACCAACACCACTGTCTTCGTCAACACTCAACCATCAGGCAAAGATGACCACGCTGATGCCGAGGGCTTCATCAGCGCTTTGCGACCGGGGCCAGGTACCACCATTGACGTGGTGTGGAACGCCACAGACAAAGCCGGAAGCAAAAGGAAGCCCGGAGCCCTCGCACGCGGATCCGGAACGACGCCAAGCTTACTTGGCAACGACTTCGTCGCTTTGTGCAACAACGCCGATGGGCAGATCGACTTATTGATCTACGCGCAGAACGCCAGCGGCCACGACATCCAACCCATTTGCACGGTTCCTCTCTGGCAACCTAACGCTAGCTGGACCGACAACGGACCGATGGTGCATTTTGATGGGAAGGACTATGGCGTAGTCCTTGAGAACATGTATAACGCGCCTGCTTACGCGGACACCCACAATGACACCAATGGGCCGTGGAACAACTTGACGGGTCAGGTGCCTGGTATCTCCAAGATCCTCGTTGCCGGTGACGGCAGCGGATGTCATGTGGCATGGACCAATCCCGGCCGGACGACCACTGTCCCCATTCTCTCCACCACCACTGGGCTGCTGTATGAATATGAGCAATCAGCAGAGCTGGCCGACGAGGGCGAGTATGTCTGGTATGCAAAGGCGATCGACTACATGTCAGGGAAGACGGTCTGGAAGGCTCGTACTGGTGCTGGAGGCAAGTTCAACAACAACTTGAGGACTACCTTGCTCAGTCCCGAAGGGACGCTGTATCAGATGGTGACCGGTGGTGTGGTTGCCATCAGGGACGGCGAATGTTAGGTTAAGCGTCACGTAGCGCTCTCCGTTGCCGATGGGATTCGATTCAATCATCTATTGTTTGTGTATAAATGATAGCAGCAGCCGCCACTTTTAGACACTGTGTTCGCAGTGCCTCCGCGTAAATAATATGATTCACCACCGGAAGTGAGTAACGTCCGTCCTGTGAATATTCTGCATACTCCATCTTGTAAACGGACTGAGCCAGTAAAATATTTCAAAAGTTGGTAAACTCGCACCTCATCCAGTCTCCTGAAATCGAAATAAAGTCCTTGTAGTGGGAGGAAGGTATCTTAATCTACGCCCTGGAAAGCAGATCATTAGTAAGACTACGGAGGTGCTCGCTAATATGAGGGCTCGAGGCCAGCGCACGCGGGCGCAAGCAGGCTCAGGCGGGGCTCTTGATGCGCGGTGATGGTCGCCATGTCCGCATCGTCGAAGACACCATTTCTGGCAAGTCCATGCTCGTTTTCCACCTGGTCAGCAACGACCTTCTCCGTCTTGACTAGATAGAACTTGACCAATGCCGTGGCATATAGGACTCTGGAAGATGCTGCTCTTCGCAGAACGGTTAACCTCCATGTTCGTGGTGTTGTCTTATGGGTAGCTTGAATCCTCTTGTGGAGTAGGAAGTGATAAGCCATCAGAAGCAGATATTAGGGTAGACAATCTTCTGCGCGACTGTCGAAAGCACGAACGAAGTGGCTATTGACTAGGTCCAGCTCGGGGATCACGAAGATGCCGTACATATCGCTCTTGGCTTCTTATGAGCGGGAAACAGGCAGGAAATTGGATGTGGAGAAGCTCGGAGACCTTTTCCCTAGGATCGGTCTACAAACTGTCTGGCATTTCCTCTTTCGTTCTTCTCGTGGATTTGCATAGCAGATCCTCTTTACTCTGGATTGGTCGCTTCCTAATTCATCATACGATGCATTGACGCTGTGCACAAACGCATGTTCTTTGCCGAGCAGAAAGAAGAGCCTTATGAAATTTGCAGTCATCAAATATCGTGCTATTAGTCCTTCGATGGATCAGCAACTGCCGTAGCTAGTGAATGTATATATGTATATATCCAACAGATCTCTGATTGCCGCGAGACTAGGAAAATGCGTAAGGGAAGCCATGCACCTCTAAAAGTCTTTCACGGATAGTGCGTGATCCACTACCACGGCAAACCCTGCCTCGAACACCTCTTAGGCTATGCCGTAGGATGCTCGACAAAATCGGCATGATTCAATCTGATTCATTATTCATTACGCCAACTGTGTTATCACAAAGGACTCTCCTACTCCTGTTAAACGGTCTCTTTCACAGATCTGAGGTGGATAGAGCCCTAAGAGGATGACTTTTCTCGCAAGTAGTCGTCTCCGTCCCCAATTGGAGGGTCTTGCTGTGGTGTGGCTAATATCTGGGCATTGGGCTTCAGCATGCTCGACTCATGGTCTGCGCTGACTACTGCTGCAAAACGTACAGTAGAAAAGGTCGTTCCCTGCTGTTTTGCATTCGTTCATTACCTCGTGAACGTGTTGCGCCGTTGGTCTCAGATGTTTTTCGGCGGCTAACATCATCCTCAAACATTGCCAAAATTTATTACTTGGTAGCACCAGACAGTCTCCACGCTCAAGTTCTTTAGTCCAATCATTCAACTTAGACTCAATATTCTTCCAAGGCCCAGAGTAGAGGAATTTCTCCATCTCCATGACTGTTCTCCCTTGCCGAACAGTCTGCATCTCGAGATACACGCACCCAAGGGAATATATGTCGTCTGCGGGTGTATGAAGATGTGCAGGGGCGACAGTGTTTTCTTGAGGTGCGTACCGGTTCTGAGCCGTGTCAGATGAAGATGCGCACGATGTTGAATACTACTGACCTTGCGAACATATTTATCATCGTCATCTTCCATGTGATAATGGGTGCCCTGCATTTTTTTTCTTCTCTGTTCTAGAACCATTTGTCCAAAGTGTCCAAGATAAACCAAGCCATCTTTGATAAATATACTTGATGAACTGATATCGCCGTGGACGAGCTGATTCTCGTGAACATGCATAACTGCAGATGCCAAACAGCCGAAGGCTTCGCGCAAAGTCGTTGACACATCCCCGGGACTCATTGTTCTTTTCTCCGGTTCTATCGACGCGAGCCGCAGGAAGTACTGCAATTCGAAGGTAGCTGCCGGCGTGAGGAGTAAAGCATAACAGTTATCATGTTGATATGTGCCGTCAAGCTTCAAAATGTGGGCGTGCTTGAACTTGCGGACTATGCGGGCCTCATTCTTTGCCGATTCCCACGCCTCGCACGCTTCGTCTGCATCGTTGTTCGAATCTGGTGGAGGGAAGATCCGCTTTCGGCAAAGAGTCGTAGGGGTATCGTCGTACACTTCATCTGAGATAGACATTTTTGTAAGTCGAAGACAACGCACCCATCTAAAATTTGGCCTCTCGCCTTTCATAAACTTTACTTCAAAGTCGGCATCTTTGCCATATCTCTTGTTTGTGCCTGCTTCACGGCGATAATCAAGGGGGTATGGACTCTCTTCCTTGTCCTGCTCTTCGGTCCTGGTAGCAAGGACCAACGGCATACAGCAAGAGCCGCAAAAATACACGCGATCTTGCGTTGCAAAGGTGACGATACTCTCCCAAACTTGGGTCGCTGTAGGTCGATTGTCTGGTACATGATCAAGCATGCGGCGCAAGAGCTCATACAGCTGGATATCGCATCGTTCAACACAGTGGTTCCACACCCAATCAAGTAAACCAGGTATATTGTCGGCATACTTCTCCTTGGCCAGGTCCCGAATTTCTTGGATGGGACTCCCCTTGTATATCGCAAAAATCTCAAGGAAGACCAAAGCTAGTGAGAAGATGTCTTGAGGGCGACCTTGATGTTTGTCATCTTCTAGTACTTCAGATGGTGCATACTATACTCATTAGTACCAAAAGTAGCGTATCTGAGTCTTACTTACCCTTATCGTCTTGGGAGAGTATCCAGTCGACCCAGATTGTTCGGTGGTGAATGTTTTAGAAATGCCAAAATCACAGAACTGGACTATGTTGCCATTGAAGAGTATATTGGCAGGCTTTATGTCCTTGTGCCGTACGTGAGGTATGGCCATGTTGTGCATGTACTGCAGGGCGTGTGCAAGACATCCCATGCAAGAAGGCAGAAAACGCTGTATAGGCCAATGCGGTTTGCCTATCGCTCTCTCGAGATCTGATTTCTGAGTTTCGGATTTTTGAAAGTTGCAAAGAACAAGCTCGAGGTTGCAAATTGCTGCTGGTACCGTCAAGATGCGGAATCGCAGGCCGGTAGTATAGGAGCCCACAAAGCGAGTAATGTGATGATGGGAGAGTTTCCGCATAACGTCGACCTCCTTTCGCAGCGCCGCAAATGTGTTGTCCGCTCTGCTGGGTTCCACATCAAACCTTTTTACAACGACAATAACCCCTGTCTCTTTTGACTTGCCTTCAGCAACACTTCCATGGCCGCCTGATCCGAGTTCCTTGATGAAGTTGAAGGGTTCGTACGATTCCTCAAACTCGTGATCAAACCCTTCAGAATCTAGTTGAGCTTTTGTCCATTTGACAGATTCAGGTGGGTGGGACTCCCGCCACCGATCTGCTTTCGTGGTGAGCGAAGTGTTGGACATGGTCAAATGTCAGGTATCAGCAGTCCTCGCTACTTGATCCTGGGCTGGGAAAAGTCAGTGGCTACCACAAATACATTAAGAGTGCGGCTTATCTGCCGAGCAGCACTTACTGTGCGGGCCTCCAGATGCTTAGGATGCCTTGAGCGAGGCTGCAATGAGTGTCTCGGGGTAGACAGGAAATTATGCTTGGTGGGACCCCGTTCGCTGTCGGTACGCAACCTCTTTCTAGCAAAACTCTCAACTTCGTTCATTGAGAATGCCGTGTACTGAGGCTTGGGAAGATGAGGAGTGTTGAGTACGATCTAGAGTGGACAAGATATGGTAGGGCTCTGGCCAATATTTGAGTAGCAGACTTGTATTCAGGTGTGTACCGTGCTCGGACGGGAATCAGGTGACGAAACGGCCTTATGTCCACGCTATCGGAAGATGCTGTGAAGATAGCGGAAAACAAAATGCTGCGTGCCAGCAAAGCACGGTATGAGACATGCTATAAAGGTGGCGGGAAAAAAATCCTGCGTGCCAGCAAAGCGCGGTGCGAGACTTGCCGAGCCGTTACCCCGTGCTAAGGTGCTTTGTATGAGGTATGTTACGAGAACCGACGTTGCCAAAAATGGGAGGGTATGCCTGGAGAAGACTCGTCTAGGCTGTATGCAAGGTTATCCGACATACTCCCACCGATGCGAAGGCTTCCAGCCCATTCCATCTCGTGTTCTGCACGTCCAGCTCGTCAAGCCCCCCCCCACCTGTACTGAAGATCAGCTGCAAGGCTGCAGCTTAGGCATCTACTCAGTGCACTCAAGCAACCCAGGCAGCAGTGGTCCTATTGAGGCTCGCTGATCCTTCTGGAAGAGTCTTCATCTCATAAATGTCATTGTGGAGCGTCCTGTCGGTAAGCGGACTGCTACTTGGCGAACAGCCATCTAGCAATTGCTCCATCCAGTGATCGCAAGAACGGCATTAAATCATTTAAATATCTGGGATTTCTTTGCACCCACCTTCACCATTCTTTCTACTGTTTAAAGAGTTTCCAGAAGTGTTTTGTGCCTGGCAAATGTAGAGATAGACCTCATTCCCCTAGCAACCACGATTTGAGTCTGTTATTCGTAATATCTCGAGTCAGGCAGGTGTGAAATGCGTTTCATACTTAGAAGGTACAACAAGTTATTGCGTCAGATGGCTATGACATGGATTAGTGTATAGTCATAAGAAAGAGGCTTATACTACCCAGCGACGCAAAGGCCGCGGCTCTTGAGAGGTCTCTGCAACTCTGATTCACTGGAAATCCTTGGACAGATCTCTCCCTCGAATGTCGTAAGCTCGTCTATCCAGTGTGGGATGCGGGAGAGACCGGAGAAGTAGGAGGTACTGTTTAGGTATTGTACATATCGGCGCTCGGTAAGAAGCGGTCCGCGTAGACGGGATCATCCCTTCCCCTAGGATTATGGGCTGTTACGCACGGACTTTTTCTTTTTTATATGTGAGCTCGTCGACTTCGAAGCTAAGCACCGAGAATACTTCCGTCTTGTACATGACCTAACACATTCAATAGAGCTGGGGTATATGGTTCAAATGACATACCATACAATAAACTCCAGTATGGATTCGTGGAATTCTACGCGAGAGAATACTCACTCTAGTTTAGAGTACCTTAATTTTGGTATCCCATAGTCAGCGCGCAACAGCTCACCAGGAGAAGGGATAGATAGGTACAGCGGTCATTTTTGATGTGGGACAGCGCTAGACAGGGAGTGCTGGATACTAACAATCGGTATTGGTGCTGGCCTTGTCCAGTCCCTGCTGCTGGCCCACACATAGGCTTAGTAATCAGTACATGATCCAATCATAAGAATTATCAGTAGCAACGACTATCCAATCATGAACTAAGGCTATCGTTAAGAGCCAATCGAGTCATGCGCTATATAATCCCTGTCTAGCGCTATCCCACTTCAAAAGTGACCGCTGTACTTAGGTACCTACCTTGGGTACCTCACTGCAGCAGCAATGATGCCGTTCCGACATAATCTGCGGAAGTGTCATCATGATATCATTAAATCATCTAGCATCTTAGAGACTGCCGATCTCGCCTTGCTCATCAAAACATTATTATTCTGTTGATTGAAAGTGACTGGTGGACTAATAAGTTCGTCCTCGCTCATCCTCTAGGACGGTGCGCCAGTACGGCCACTTCCGCCAAAACCCCCGTACAACGTCAAAATCCACGCAACTCACCAAATTTACTAAAGAAGTTACAATTTTACAATTTTACATATTTTCACTACTCTTATTACTCAATTAGGACAATTTGAGGCTGTTTAATATACTCTAAGAGATCTCTGCATTAATCTTTGCGTAAGTCTCACCTCTCTGCGCAGGCCCTACCTCTTTACGCAGGCCCTACCTCTCTGCGCAGGCCCTGCCTCTCTGCGTAGGTCTCTCCTCTCTGCGCAGGTCTCACCTCTCTGCGCAGGCCCTACCTCTCTGCGCAGGTCCTACCTCTTTACACAGGCCCTACCTCTCTACGCAGGTCTCACCTCTTTACACAGGCCTCACCTCTCTACGTAGGCCTCTCCTCTTTACATAGGTCTCGCCTCTCTGTGTGGATCTTTCATCTTAATATAACATGACATACTTAAACATGTGAGACCTACGCAGCAAGGCTAAGCCTGCGTAAAGAGATAAGGTCTGCGCAGAGAGGTAGGGCCTGCGCAGAGAGGTGAGACTTATGTAAAGATTAGAGTTATAATCAGATTAGATTAGATTTAGATTAGATTAAGGGATCTCTGATTTTACTGAGGTTCTTCCATGGGTGTAATTAGACATAACAGTACCCACAACTCTCTAAAAATAAAGGAGACAAGGTGTAAATAATAAAGCAGGTCAGCAGCAAGTTGGATTGCTTCATGTTTTCCAAATTAAGCAGTAAATAAAGCATAAAAAACATGAAAAACATCAAAGTTGTAGACTTACTAGTAAATTTGGTGAGGGAGGCGAATTTTGACGCTAGTGGAGAAGTGGCCGCTATGGCGAACCTTGTCTAGGATAGAAGCGACATCCGAGATCCAAGTTATCGATGTACGCAGTCATTAATCAGTAGAAGCTCGTCAAAATTGAGAATGATGCGCTTTGTCGTGCTGAAAGATCTCGCCTAAAAGTTCTCTTGTATTATCGTATACGTAAATTTTGCTCTGGCTCTGCAACCCTTCTAGCGCCAAGAGTCCCGAAAGAGGCTTGTCAATGAACGAATCAGCCTTGGCATCCTCAAGCTTGCCTGATGCTGAAGAGACAGGGGACCGGCGACTCCGACGAGGGCTTTTTAAGTCGAGATCCTGCAAATCATGTCAGCCTTTTCCACCAACACTCATCAATCTTGTCCGTACCTAGCCTGGAAGGTCTAACTATCATTCGAGCCATCACGAAGACTCCCTTCTGACTTATAAAGTCGCCTTGCATCGCGAAAAGTGAGAATGGGAATTGCAACTTGATCCCAGGCATATCCGGCGGCCCAGGCATACCCGAGGGGATGGATGCAGTCTCATTTGGTCTCGCTGTCTTTACGTGCATTGGAACCCTCAATGAGTAAGTGCCGCTTGCCACCAATCCGAATATAGATGAAACGCTTTTCTCACTAGCATTCACAGTCTCATGAAGAAAGCCTCAGACAAAGTCGCCGCCTACACCAATGCTAGTAAAGAGATACCAATGCTCCTGAAAGGAGTCCACCACCAATGTTTGAAGTTGAGGAAGGACCTAGAATTCCTTCAGCATCTTAAAATTGAAGATACAGTCGACAATACGGAGCTCATCGAATTGCAGGAAGACGGCTTAAGTAAGCTTGAAAGAAATGCAGCAAAATTGGCTCGTACACTAGCACTGAACGGAAGGCCTTCATCGCGGGAGAAGTTAACATATGCGTTTAAGTACAAACCAGCTGTCACAAAATTCCACGAAGAGATTCAGCAATGGTACGCCAGATATTCTGTATCCTTCTATCTCCTCGCGCGCGTAATGGCCGTTCATGAGTACAACACCGTAGGTGCTAGCCAAATTATGGAGACCGTTGCTGGACTCAAAGACGCAAGGCTTAGACTATTATCCAAAACCATGGAAAAGCCTGAAATGCTCGGGTCCAACGGCCATGAAATGGATATTCCAATTCGATTTACAACAGCAACAGTATCCCAAAACTATGCTGCAAGGCAGATAGTGTTGGATTACGTACCTGCTAAGTTTCCTGAATACGCTGAAAATGCAAGAAGAGACATACAAGAACTCGCTTCGATACTATCGAATTTTGATCCACTTTCGACAGGCCTTCTTACTTGCGATCATGTTGCCGAGGTTAACGTAGACGACTGCCAGCTCTTTGTGTTGTCCTTTTCATTCCCCCCAGGTCTCAGTCAGCCTTGCGCACTGCGAGAGTTGCTACAGAGACGTCCATTGAAGGCAATTCCAATCAATACGAGACTTGTTCTGGCTACATCCCTAACTACATCGGTAATTTGTATGCATGCCGCTTCCTTTGTACATAAGAACATACGGCCTGAGACAATCCTCATCTTTGATGGACCCGAATCGACCAAGAATACGTTCTTAATTGGATTTGAGTTTTTCCGAAGTAATGAAAACCAAACCCAAAGAAGAGGGGACGATTCTTGGACAATGGCGATATATCGCCATCCAAAACGTCAGGGTCTACACCCCGACTCGAACTATAGGATGCAACATGACATCTACAGTCTTGGAGTATGTCTCCTGGAAATTGGACTGTGGGAATGCTTTGTGTACTATTCGTTCGAGGACGACGATCGTGGCCTTCCAAGGTATGACTTCAGTATACCATAAAATCACGGACGTATCTATGTATATGTTTTAATGCGTCATAACAGAGACGAGGTCGCTCGCCCAGGAGACGTATTTAATGTACACCCCAGGAGCACGCCCGAGAGACCGCACGAGCTGCATGCGCGCGAAACCAAGCTACGTCTTGAGAATCTGGCTAGGGACAGACTGCCGGCATACATGGGGAAGAAGTACACGAATGTTGTTCTTGCCTGCTTGACTTGTCTGGAGGATCCTCAGTTTGGCCGCGATCTGGATAATGACAACGGTTTGATTATCGGAACGCGCTTTATCAAGATGGTACGTGGATGGTATTTCTCATCGATGTCTACTCATGCGAATAGGTCTATCAAGAACTCCAATCTATCAGTGTGTGAATGAAGGATGACACAGTTGTACCAATTGTCTATATCGGCATTTTTGGAAACCTAGAAAATTGCCGCAGACAAGCGATTCACGTTAGCGATTATCATGAGGGCAGCGATGATGTCGACTCAGCTCTTACCCATTCGGTTTTGGCTTTTGCTCAACCTGCCATTCCAGAATGGCAGGACCAGAATACGACGAAAACATTTAAGATATCAACACCTAAATAGACCGGTATGCAATCTAACTAAAAATATTCTCCTCACTTTGTCAATATAATATTCAATTCAGTAGGGCAAACATTGCTGTGTATGTCTACCTAGTCAAGGATTCTGCTCGGCATCAGGTTGTGTTGGTTGAAAATGGAAATTTACAGCGCCACCAACTTTTGGGGAATCAAGTATAGAGATGATTAAATAATGGCAGCTGGAAACAAACTTGCCTCGCGCCATCTCTCTCTTGCCGTATCGACGTACGCTTTTTTGACCTCTGCTCCACTGCTCCATGCGTCGAGAAGCAACAATCCTTCGATTGCCTCTTCAAGCTCAATGTTCTCCAACTTTAGTAATGCCTGCATTTGCTTCTCGTTCTCGGATTGTGACGTTGGCTCGAGCTGTTGTCGGACCTTGAGATAGGCGTGGATGTGTCGTGGGCTATTTTTGTGTCGGGAGAGGAAGGCTTCATTGTGAGCGACAAGGTCTGTGGACTTAGGAAGAAGCGTAAAATTCTTTTCGATGATGGAAGATATCGGCTCTGGAAGGGGCTCCGAGAGCGACGAAACTAATTGCCATCAGCTTAGTGCCCAACAGAGACTAGGACCATTTTTTTTTTTAAAAAAAAAAGAGACTCACGCGTCATTCGGAAGCGAGTGGCTTGTTCGTGAAGACTTGGATTTTCTGAATCGAGGCTGGAAGCCGCTAAAAGACACTTCAGAGCAAGGAGGTACTTTTCTGCAGGAAATTGTGAATAAATCTCTACCAGTGACAGTAGGCAAAAACTTACTTCTTCTCAGGTAGACCTCAAAGCCAATATTCTGCCCCTCTATATTCTTCGGGCTCATTTCGAGAAGAGGTGTTAGAAATTTCGTCGCCTCTTCGAGCGGCTCCTTCGTTTCCACAAGTTTGGATCCAGTCGGATCAGGATCCTCCTTCTTCGGCTCTCCATCCGCACCGGTTCCGCCTTTTTTCGCAGCATTCTTTTTCTCGACCTCCTTCGCCTCAGCCTCTTTCTTTTCTTGGTCCTTCTTCGCCTTCTTCAGTGCCTTTTTCCTTTCATTTGCGTCCATGCCGTCCATATCTGGTACGCCATTAGCCAGAGATGCATGAGCAATCTCAGGCTTGTCATGTAACAGTAAATATACTTGGATGGCAGAAAGTGCTGCTCTTGTATAGAATGGATGGTCCCGTAATTCGTCCTCCCATCGAACCATGTCAATGTACGCTCGTATTTGTCCCTTTCGTAGCGAAAAACTGTGGAAGTCGAATTGGTCTTCGTGCCAGGTTTCGAAGATATCGTAGAGAGCTCTGAAGCGTTTCAAGGCCAACCCAAGCTTTCGCTGCCGGAAATATGACTCACCGTCTTCGGTGAGGTACCATATGCACTGCATGTCGTGTAAGTCGCCCAACGCACCACCCACAGTCTCATTCCTAGTGAATTTGCTCATGGTGTTGATAGCCTTATCGTTCTCATCATTGCGTAGCTGATATTTGGCACATTTCGTGTTCATGTAGCGATCCCTTTCATCAAGGGTCCGGGCATGGTTCATTGTCTCAGCGGCTCTCTGGAGATTTCCGTAGTGCTTCCAAATGCGAGCCTTGGTCATATTATAGTACACTGCAGAAGGATCTGATTCGATAGCTTTGTCAATATACTCAAGTGCTTTGACTAAATTGCGACTCATGTGATAGTCGTAATGCTGGGCAAGGAAATAATAGACGGACGGATGGAAATTCTTCGAAGTTTCGCCATCGGATTGCTTTTCAGCGCTGCCATTTACGACGGTCTCGGACGCATAGCCCTCGACAAGATCCTGAATGACCTGTTTCTTCTCCGAATTACTGTATAGAGCTTTAATGTTTGGGAAAGTGGATGGCACGCCTTTGGTAAGCATTCGTCGGAGGTAACGGTCAGCAGCTTTGCGGAAATCGTCCCCTACAGCAAGTCAGCAAGCCTCAAGGAGTTATTGGGAGCGCTCGTACCGTCCAGGAAATCAAGCGGTATTCGTCGAGCAGCGTCTATCCGCTCGCCTTGTTGCGCGTATGAGTCATATAACTCATTCAATTTTTGCCGAGATCCCTTGTCTGACTTGTCAAGGCCCAACGATTTCTCGAGACCATCGTAGTAAGCTCTGTACTCGTTGTTCCTTGCCAATAGATCTCTGTACGCTTGTGCGGCCTCTTCTTTCTTGTCTAAGCGAAGTAGATAGTCTGCTCGCATCTCCATGACTGCAGTCCGATCGAGATTGTTCTTCGTTATAGCTTCAAGATGATCTAGTGCGCGCTGGAATTCCCCCGTCTCTGCGATTATAGTGTTTTTGTATAATACGGCCTCTGAATGTTCGATATCCGACTTTGGTGGGGTCTGTTTTAACGTGTCTTCATAAGTCGTAAGTATTTTTTCCGCTTCCTGGAGCTCTCCTGCAAGATGGTATGCCACTGCCAGGGCAGTCCAATTCTGTCTTATCTGCGGACGCTGTTGCAACATAGTTTTTCTGCTTTGTATGTAGCCCTGAAAGTCTCGCATTTGTATTTGTAGGAGTGCCAAATCCCGTTGAATCTGGATTGAGTCCGATTCTATCTTTAACGCAAACTTGTATGCTTTGATCGCTTCCTCGAAATTTTTCACCGAACGCCACAGCAGGCCGTAGACATGCCAGCAGACGTGCGATTTCATGTCATTCTTCAGCGCGAGTTTGGCTAGTGCAAACGCTTCATCGGTCTGACCCTGTGAGTTTTGTATGAGAGATTTCATTGCTTGGGTGTCGCCATGATTGGGATTCTTTCGTAATATCTGTTCGGCAGCTTTAAGACCTGATCAAAGTCGTTAGACAGACGGGGCTGCAGTGAGCTGAATTTGGAGCTGACCTTTCTTGTACTGCTTTGACTCATAGTATTTGATGACCTGACGGAACAATGATTGCTCTTTCGAGCTCAATTGCTGTGGCATGGTGAGTGGAAGCCTATGTTAGGCCCGGATAAGAGGTTCACGACTGTTTGTGGGCATCGGCGAAGCACTTGTAGGATTGAGGTTATGGATGGCGAATCATGAGAGCCATCAAGCTATGAAGGCTCTGCGAATGTGAGAGATTGAGAATTCAGAAGTCCAAGTTTCGAAACGTAAAAGGTCTCATTGGGCGCGGCGTTGGCGTGCAGGTTCGTGATTGTCGGTGAATCTCCCCGCGCTGTCTCGTGTTCACAAAACTTGACGCTCTGACACCTGCATCATATCGCACCAACTCAACATCCCTGTAATCGTCTGCTAGATTTTAGATTTTCTCGTGGAACTGACTGAACATCTGTCATATCACTTCGCAGTATGATAACGTTGCTATAATTAAGAATTTTTTGTACATGGCTGAACCTCTGCGCTCTGATACTTCATAGCTTTGACTTTCCCAACCAGTCCTCGCCCTGTATCTTCGCTAAGAATTCCTCGCTCATTGTCGTCTTCTCTCGGAGAGACAGTCTGTCCCATTCTTCTGCTTCTTGTCTCTCGAGCTCTTGCCACTCCTTCCCTGCACGCTCTGAAAGCCACTCGGCGCAAGTCTGCGCTGTCTCACTTACCTTCTCCATGGGGATAAGATGTCCTGTTTTGTCAAACACGACCTCCTTTACATTCCCTGCTTTGATCCCACCATTTCCGCCAATACCCGTCCCAGTGTTGGTGAGTTTATCGGCACGCAGTTGGGGAGCTGACATTGCTGACTCACTGCCAAATATGTACATCACCGGAGGTCGTAGGTGAGGCAGCTGACCGAAAGTAATGAGTGGTTCAGGCCTATAGAACGGTGAGGACTGGCTATCTGTTACTGGTACATCTGGATGCGTTCTCCCATTAGGATCGACGTTCCGATTGGGTCGCATAAATGTGAAAACCTCCATATGTTTCGTCGTTTTAAGAGTGACCTCTTTCTGTTCCGACCCAGCGGTTCTCCTGGAAGGCTCAGTATCCTCTAGGCTGGCTTTTAACGAGTGCTCTGAGCTTGAGTCGGGATACAGAGCTGTGGGTAATTCTCGCAGGCCATGTTGGACCCAAAGGTCGAGTACACGAGGATCCCAGCTCTGATAGAACTTGCTCCGCTTGAAGGCAGCAGCCGCGGCAGCTCTTGAAGGCCAACGATCTCTGCGACCAGACGACGCTTGCGCTGGACCATAGTTACCTTGCATTGAAGCATATCTTTGAATTACTGGGTCGATCAAGACTATGGTCTCTAGTAATCGAGGGTGTATTAGAGAGAGATTGACGAGATTATTGCCTCCCATGCTGTGACCTATGCCTACGATGGGCCGTGGCATTTCCTCACGAAAATGATTGACCATTTGGAGCATATCTCTAGAATGGTCGTACCAAGAGGCTAAATTGGAGCGTCAGATTATACCTGTGTCGTTTAATCTGAAGACTTACGGTCATTTCCCAATAAGCCTTCATTGACAACACTACTTGCCCCCTGAAAAGAAACGTCCGCAATCCAAATACTTCGTATTGAGATTCCGTAATGCCGTGACTGGTCCAGTAGCTCATCCCATAGTGGCTCGTACAATTCCTAGAAGGATATTTATTTGCAGCCCTCCAGGAGTAAATGCTTGGATCTTACCTTAGGAAAGCCATTGGCGTGGGCGGCGAGTATTGTTATACTTCCTTCGGGGGGGTCGGCATTTCTCAGAGGTATGTATTGCTTGATAACGAACTTGATGAGATCTTCTTGCTTGTTGGCTGTTGAACGTGGATAATGCCGAATGTGTTGGCCTGGAAGCACATGCTCTCGTATTCGAAACTTTTGGGCCGACATAGCAAACGGCTTATGGAGCTGTTCGGTAATGTCGAATCAGAGGGAACAACCGTTCAATGAGCAAGGTTTTGATACGATATAAGTCTTTATATGCCAGTCGGTGTCAAGGAGGATGCAGAGATTGGTGGGCGGTACTTCGCAACCAGACTACTTCAATCCATCGAGCCCAAACGAATGATATCACAGGTCTCTGGAAGCACGGACGACATGAAACAATAGCAGGGAAACGATGTTGAGGCGACATACTGCAGGTGACATGATCCCAATGATCCCTCTCCAAAGTATTCGGGTCGGCCCGAGGTTTAGAGTACCTCTTACAATGACGCACCTGACGCTCGGACAACAAAACAAATGCACGTGAGAGCGCGGCGCGGCGTTTAGAACCGTGACATGCAAGTCGAATTTACACCCCAACCCATTTCTGCTCCAAACGAAACTTGACCAAGTAATGTCTCATGGCCGGCGAGAGGGTTCAGAAAAGCCCGAACAAGATTTTTGTTGGTGTGCGATTCGGCGTAATTCCCAGTGAGGATTTGGACGAGGAGTTTACACTCAAAGTACGCGTCTGCAATATCCAACAGGACGCGTAGAATCTTAATGCTGACTGACGTAGATTATAAAATCCCTCCAGGATAATGGAGCAGAATACGTACCTCTGAATAAACATGGTCGTCTTGACGAAGTCAATTTGTATACACATATCATCGCGACGACCTCAGACTTCCCGGACTACGACAACGCGGCCGACAGTTTGATACCAGTTATTACCCCCACCTGGATTGAACACAGTCTGCAGAAGCAGAAGCGGTCGAATACCAGAGGCTTCACTCCTGACCCTAGACTTTTCTTCTCCGATGTTGTCCTTCACTGCATGGACATCCCTGAAGGAGACAAGGATGCGATTATTGGTGGTGTTCTAGCCATGGGAGGAACATACTCGTCCAATTTGTCGGGTATTGTGACACACATTGTTGCACTGACGGAAGATGATAGCAGATGTGAAAAGGCAAAGACAAAGAATCCCCAGTGCAAGGTGGTCTTGCCACATTGGTTTGACGACTGTCTCAAATTGGGGAAGAAAATCGACGAACGGCCGTATACGTTCCCGGATCCAGAAATCTTAAATTCCGAATTCTCTGGCCCTGTGCTAAAACACAGGGAGAATCAAGACGCTTTTGTTCCTTCCAGAAAGACAGACTCAGAGGGATTGCCGGAAGACGTTTTCCCAGCATCTTCGCCGAGTCCAAGTCGCAGAGCGCTGGACATATTTAGCGGTCAAAATGTCAAATTATCTCAGGATCTTGACATTGGCCTTCGACTTCGCGGTACCTTGGAAGGCCTGATCCGATCGGCTGGTGGATATGTAACGGAAAACATTTCGAGCGCCGATACCTATGTGTGTCAATATAGGGATGGATCCGACTACATCCATGCGTCTCATGCTGGAAAATCTGTTGGATCCTTGCTCTGGTTATACCACATGTTGAAGAAAAACACTTGGACAAATCCCATGCGGCGTCTACTTCACTACCCGATTCCTCGTAATGGCATGGACTGTTTCAAGGATTGTCGAATCAGCATCAGTAACTATACTGGCGATGCTAGGACCTATCTCCAGGATCTGGTAGCAGCTAGCGGCGCTCGATTCACCGGTAACCTAAGTCAAAACAACACACATTTGATCACAGCGCATACACTTTCAGATAAATGCGATGCGGCAAGAGAATGGAATGTCAACGTTGTCAATCATCTTTGGGTCGAGGAGAGTTATGCAAAATGCGAGGTCCAAACACTGAGCAATCCTCGATATACGCACTTCCCTAAACGAACAAACCTAGGTGAAGTGGTGGGCAAGACTGGCATTGACAGAGAGGTGCTGAGGCAGTGGCATCGGGAACAAGGGTTGGGAAAGACTCCTACAAAGGCAAAAGCGAAATCGAACATGCAGTTACAAGAGCCTTCACCTCAGAAACAGGGGCAATCAACAGAGCAGGAGCAAAAATCGTTCGGTTCTAGTCTCGCTGAATTGACAAATGATGGTAGCGAGCACTCGACGCCTTTGACTAGTAAGGCACACCGCGCTCGTAACATGACTCTTCCGACGCGCACACCAGCCGCAAACAAGACAGCAGCCGGCAAAGAGAATGAAACACCCCCAACGACGGGTAAACGAGGTGCCAAAGAGCGTGCAGTGAACAAAATGCATGATTTAGCGCCCGATATAGCGCTGTACGAGAAAGAAATGAAGAGGAAGGGTGGTGTTATCCATGGTAGACGAAGAGTAAACGAGGTTGATGACGCAAAGAAAGGAAAAGAGGTCAATGCAGGAAGGAAGAGAAGTCATGTTGAGAGCGAAGAAGACGACGAGGATGACGAAGGGGAAGAGGTACCGACAAAATTCAAAGAAAAAGGAAAGGCGAAGAGAGCGAAGCACCCACTTCCACCCATTGACCATCGCATGCTACTGACCGGCGCCATCGAGTACGTCGCGGATGACAAGAAGGAGGCTAACTTAAAGGTAAGCATTCCTCGCACTTGCAGACTACTACAGTCTTTTTCTATTGGGACTAACTCCTTCCCTATAGGCACAACTCCGCAACATGGGTATACTCCTCACCGGCAACCCTGCCGAAGCCACCATTCTCTGCGCGCCGAAAGTGATGCGCACCCGCAAGTTTGTCGCCGCACTCGCCGCCGGGCCCCTCGTCGTCCACACCTCTTTCCTTGACTATTGCATCAAGCACGACTCCCCTCCACCAACTGCCAGCCATGCTCTAGGCAACGATCGCGATACCAAAGAGCGGTTCGGCTTCCACATCTCGAAGGTGATCGGTCGTGCCAGGATGAATCAGAGACGCCTGTTGAGGGGCTGGACGATCTTCTGTACGGAGGCGGTCAACGGTGGGTTCGATACGTATAAGGAGATCGTCAGTCTGAATGGGGGACAGTGTTTCTTGTGGAAGGGGAGAGAGAGCGTCAATGTGACGAAGCGGAAGCCATTACCGGATGCGGGGGACGAGAGTCAAAATCAGGGCGGCGAGGAAGAAGAGGATGTGCTGTATTTAATCAGTGGGACTGGGAAGAACGAGACGGTGCTGTGGGGAAAGTTTCGGGCCCTGGCAGAGAAGCACGACATGAGGCCGAGAATTGTGAAGCCTGATTGGTTGTTGTCATGTGCAATGGCGCAGCAGGTGGAGTGGAACGAGGAGTACGAGCTTGAGGGTTAATGAAAGTGGGGATGTTCCTGAGAGGACGCTGGCCGGGGAATGCCGTAACGTGTCATGCACAGCGCTGGAGCATTTTGGTACGCGCATGTATGAGAGTAAGGTAAGGGCATTCCAGTAGGCGCGCGGTTGATCTACATTTCATGGGGTTGGTGGTATAAAGCGGTGACAACATCGTCGTCGTTTTGATGCATTTCGAGATACTCCCAATGAAATATATCTATCCAAAAAATCGTTCGACTTAAGTTCCTACATTGTTACCCTGAGGAGCGCCTCATTTTCTGTCAAGGATCGGCATATTGAGAAAGTATTTATCAACTTGGAGTACCTTAGGGTTCATGCACACGAAGGAGGGATGTGATGGTCACTGAAAAATTACATGCATTGGTTATGACGTGCATGCCGAATTTTGGGGAAGTAGCCGCGTCATTCTCGGTCAATCTTCATCTATTTCCTTGATCAAAATCCTGAGAAAGTGTGGCTCAAAGTACGTGGTACATTGCCGTGGGCGTTCTACGAGGTTGAGCGTGGTTGAAGTCACCAGTTGGTCGGAGAATTCCTGATTGGCTCGAGGTTGTCTTCACCGCTCAACTAGCTGGTCAGCAAACAGCAAAGATGGCTTGTCTGAAACCCCGTTTTTTACCCCATTCAGATTCGCCAGGATCGCTTGCCGGTCCTGGAGCTGGACGGTCTGATTCGGCATCATCACCGATGCTATCCTGCGCTTGCTCTCAACAATATGTAGATTGATGGTGCCGAGTAAGCTTGGCAAGTAAACACAGACGGCCATGGCGATGGTGTGCCGTGTCTCGGTAGAGAGGGTCGCCTGATGGGAACATTGGAGCTATATACTGAGACAGTTTTTGCTGGCAATCCCAAGACCTGCCCCATTGAGGTTTGTCAACGAGAATTAAGGCTGGGACGAGGGAGGAAGGAGAGGCGCGTGGAAGGAGTGGAGGGGTCCAGCGATGCGTTGTCAACACCATCCCGCGGCGATCCCTAACTGCATCTAGCCTCCTCCAAGGTACCCTATTTTGAGCAGAGATAGCGGCCGAGTCGGCGAACTCTTCCAGCGGCTGCGATGCTGCTCTAGAGGCCGGCCACGTAGCAGCGCCTGCAGAGGAACAGGCTGCATGACGCACGTTATCCGAAGATGCTCAAGTGCCCGGGTCCTAAGCCGCCTCTTCAAGGATGCCGGCAGCACGCGTCTGCAAGAGCAATGAAAGGAGAGGGTTGGAGATTGCGCTCTCTTCCGGATCGTTTCTCCATCTCTCTTCCAATCTCTATGCTGTCCGACGATGGCGATTTCTGCGTGAATACGAGGGAGATCGTACTGAACTACTCTCCCCTGCAGCAGACAAAGTCGATGGTGCGCGAACCTCTACACTGAGGCCTGGGGAAGTACGGAATACAACAGCACATAGGATCACCGAACACCAGCAGCGGGACAAGGCGTCAGTTCCAAGGGTTTTTACACGAGCCCCAGACTCGTTCTGGTTTCAGCACTCCATCGCTGTTCGCGCATTGACCATACACTCACCGCCTCACCATCGAAAGACTTCAATATCAACCCTTTTCGCCCAAACTTGGCTGGCAACCCACTGTCGCGCTGGACACCTGAGCTTTCGACGTAGACATGAGCTGTCCGTCATTATCAGCCTTCACTCGTCCAGCCACCTCGCAATTGACGCCTCGTAGGCGTCGTCCTTTAGCTCCCGTTCTTACTCGTGCAGAGTAGCCGTCCGAATCTCGTCATTGGTCCAGCCTGGCAGTCAGCTCTGTTTCCGCAACGAATAGGACATACCCTCCATAATTCCCCTAAATCCTGGTCCTGGTATTCAAATGTACACCGTTTGACTTGTCAGTTACCACTCACGCCACTCCAGCCTCCAGACGCAAATCTAACGAGGTGACAGAACTGTATCAAAAAAAAAGGGAAAAGAATCATCCGTCGCGCTTGATACCCATTGTCAGTCCCGAATCTGTAAAATAATAATGCATCCTTGATACCCGATTATCGCGGTGTACGATAATTCTGTCGAAGTAAAAAATCATCGCCAATTGGACTTTAATCGAACCGGAATTGAACGAGCATTTTCGAGAGGCGTTGTTTCACTCAAGCTCGGACCCTGACTATTTCCTTTAAAGTGACCGAAGCCCTCTGAGAATCCTATCACATCTCTAGTGGTCTTGTTACCGCCTATTGGAAAATAGCCCGCCAATTATCATCTTTGTGATTCGAGGCAGACAATTCTCACGACCGATTCGAAGTCCAGTCTCGTCAGTGCTCTATCACTTTCTCGATCTCGCCCAAATCAATCTATGCCCTCCTTGGGTATCTGATCTTTAGCTCGACACGTGTGAATGCTGATCTCACTTCGGATACCGTACCAATCCAAACTACCAGCCTTCGCCTTTTGCTTCCGGTCCTGTCTACATCGACAAGACAAAGCATCCACATCAAAGGTCGAGCCTCCGTCATAATATTTACGCGGTTCACATCTCTCCTCATGCTACAGAGAATAAAGTTGCTATGGTTAGATTTAGCATCTAGTGGAAGGCCGCCGTAAGCCAGTGGGGGGCGTGATTGAGAGATGGCAAGTACGACTCCCTAACCACTCTCGTATCATTGAACGAAGCTCACACCAGCCAGCAAGCGATGTTGAGCAGAAGATACTCGGCCGACTGGCCAACATAACAGCAACTAAAGATATATTCCTTTCAAAAGCTCTGCAACAAGTCCTAGGATTATCTGTCATGCTTGCAAAGAAGCTCCGACGCGCGCGGAAGCTGCGAAGGCTTGATCCATCTAGGGATACGAAATCACTGCAACTCTATCATCACATTCTGTGGTTATCACGCGAGGGACTGTCAATTGTCGAGCTGGACGTTCTTCCTTATACTCAGAACGGCGAGCAAGGTCATGAATGTCGGGTCATGAGTTGCAAATTACGCGCCTCCTTCTACCACATTTTCTGCCTCTTCCACAACAACCCTCCAGTGTCTACTCTGAGTATCCCTTCTCAGATCACCCTTTCACCCGACAATCCGGATAGCCCGCCTCAAAGAAACGGCCAGCGAAGATCATCCAACGGCAAGAACGGTTCATCTCGACATGGAAAAAAAGCCTCACTACGCGATGCAATACCATCACTTCAGTCTGACATCTCATACATCACTAATCCTTATGCTCTCACAGGTGCCACGCCTCCACCTCAGAGTCAAAATCCGCAAACTCCTTCCCGACCGCCAGGATTGCCTCCAAAACCACCGATACCATCAAGTACCGCATTCATTCTTCCGCCCCTCAACTTTCTTCCCATAACTACGTCGGCCTTCACCACAACGTCATCTTTGGCCTCATCACTGCTCCCAGGCTCACATCCGCTTCGTCTTTCAGTTGCACTGGAACACTCAGCCTTCCTCTGGGACTGTGCTAAGGAATTCGACCGAAGTCGGCGCGTAGCTTATCGTGCAATTTCAGACGTTTGGAATGCAGATGAAGGTATGGATGATGTGGAGTTTGAAGACGCCCGGGAGCTCGTCAGTTTGCTTGGAGGCATGATGAAGCGCGGATTGCCTAAGGCCAGTAGCAGTGGAGGAACGCAGGGTGAAAGGAGCGCAAGAGACAGTGGAGCACGTTCGGGTACCGAAGACATCACAGCGATAAGAAGAGGTGGCGAAGGCTCTCGGCTTGCCTCAAGCCCGGGCCAACCGACAGCTACTTCGTCAAGACAATCTCCTCCAAAGCAAAGTCGAAGCGGCCCGCCAGGTAGACAAGATAGTAGGGGAACCTCAAGCACTACACCAAAAGCCGCTACCACGCCCTCTCGAACAACATCGCGAAGAAGTCCGCCATCAAGGCAGGACAGGGGTGCGCCAAGCAACATTACTTCCAAAGCTACTCCTACATCATCTCGAATTACCCAACGGAGAAGCTCCCCTTCAAGGCAAGATAGAGGTGTGCCAAGCAGTACACCTCCAAGACCAATGACATCAGGCATAAATACTACTAGCCGTAGTTCTCCACGCAGGCAAGAAAGCTATGGGACCGCTAGCAGTACCCCACGGCCCCCAACCGCGATTCGCGATTCACCACATCTGCGCCCACCAACAGCAGGTAAGGACAAAGAATTACCTCCTACCCCAGAAGAATGGACTCGTATTGGCTATCTAGGCGAACCGCGGTATAATGTCGGTCGTCGAGGAGCTCACGAACGGACACCGCCAAGCGCTGCAAGAATCAGTCGTGGAGGAAGCGCTACCAGCCAACACCCCAATACACCTCAGGCAAGGACGCCACCAACCCAACTGCGTCCGGGTAACCCGGATAGCGGCGAAAGTCGTGCCTCGCAAGAACCTCAGTTTCAAACACCTCAGCGGCCAGCAAGTGACCGACGCGGTAGTGGCGCGGTGGGTGAAGGTGGTTCCCGGAGTGGCGGAAGTGGTTCGAGGAGTGGAGGCAGTAGCAGCCACACCAGAGGTGGAAGTGTGGGACAGAGAGCTAGTGGTGACAGCGGTCCGAGAGAAGAGCACAGCAGTCAGACTACACCGCGCAGTGGAGCCGAACGTCACAGTGGTGAGAGTAGACATAGCTCTGGCTCTGGAACTCCTAGGGCGACAGAAACACAACGAGGCGGGAGAAGGCGACGATGGTTCTAAAGCCGTGGATGTTATGTTCACTGACATCTTGTTTGAAATCCCGAAGAATATGTGGGCGCAAGATTCAGCGTGCTCCCACTACCAACACGGATTGGTTATCCTCGAGGCTTCCCAAAAAGCCTAGTAGTCGTGCTGGAGACCTCGATTTTTACGTCTCACGCGATTCCAATTACCGAAGCATCTGTACCCTCAGATGACATAACTTTCAGGAATTACTTCAATACGTTTTTGTCCTCGGCGTTCATAACAAATGCTCCGCACAAGGTCACCGACAGATACAGTTCCTAGACGAACACCCGATCCATTACTCATTATACGGGCATACCATCAGGCATAATTACACGCATAATAGCCGGAGTAACATTGGATTCCTGGCGGCATTGTGATTTGTGCATGCTGTGTCTCCTTTTTTGCTAGATACCATTTTCACGCGCTGTTGGTCTTTTGTCAGTT
This sequence comes from Viridothelium virens, assembly GCA_010094025.1. Taxonomy (NCBI): domain Eukaryota; kingdom Fungi; phylum Ascomycota; class Dothideomycetes; order Trypetheliales; family Trypetheliaceae; genus Viridothelium; species Viridothelium virens. The sequence goes on from ML991795.1 coordinate 38,807, forward strand.
TCGATATGTGTATATACTATACCTCTTATCATATCTACATTTGCGGTCCCATCTATCTATTCTCCGAACATAAAGCTTCCAGCCGCCAACTCATCATTTTGGAAAAGACCCGCCCATTCCCGGTCAGCACAATAATTGAGCTGATGCTTATTGCACGCACAGTCCCTTGATCTCTTATCCCTGCGCCTGCACCTACCCACCCTTTGCCGTTCGCAGCGTGGCTCCCATATACGTCGGAAGAGCCTGCATGTCTGCTGCAATACTCACCATGTCAAACCCCTTCTCCGCATACTCCCTCGACTGCGCCCCACTCGTACAATAGAAGCCCGACTTCTTCCCCGCCTTCGCCGCCGCCCGCCTCACCGTCTCAATCGCCGCCCCCAACTCCCCATCAATCACCCCCTCCACAATCGGATGCCCAATATTAATCCCGAGATCATACGGCCCAACAAACAAGACATCCACTCCATTGATCTCCGCAATCTCGTCCACCGCCCCCAGCGCCTCCGCCGTCTCAATCTGGATGATCGTCAACAGCGCCTCGTTCGCCTGCGCCAGATACTCCGACTGCGACAGCGCCGCCACGTCGGAGCTACTAGCAGCAGCAGCAGCGGAGAACGCGCCCATCGGGAAGGGCGACCCGAACCCCCGCACCCCCCGTGGCGGGAACTTGGCGCTGCGCACCAGCTGCGTCACTTCGGCGGCGGTTTGCAGCAGCGGCACGACGACCCCGTGCGCCCCGGAGTCGAGCGCCCGTTTCACCATCCAGCCTTCGGCGCCGGGGATGCGGACGAGGGGGGAGGTGCCGGTGGAGGCGATGGCGGCGACGGCTTCGTGCATGGCGGCGTCTGGGAGGGGGGAGTTGTGTTAGGATAGTGATAAGGGAGGGGGAGAGGCGGAGGTGGAGGGGAAGAGGGAGAGGGAGAGGGTACCGTCGACATTCCCGTGTTCGCAGTCGACGCAGATCCAGTCGAGGCCGGAACTTGCTAAGGCGCGGGAGACGTTGCGGCCGGGGAGCATCTGTAGATGTTTTAGAATTTGATTTGACGGACAGAGGGAAGGCTGTGTTAGTTGTACCTGCCATGCTCCGAAACTCGGTCCTCCCTTCTGGAAAGCCTTGAATATTCGACTCGCGTTCTGCATACTTGATAGGAACCAATTGAAGACCACGCTGAGAGTACTTGAGCAGGGAAGGAGAGATGTAGGGTACAGAGATAGAAGTAGGGGTTCTGTCTGACGGGAAAATCGAATGAGAATCGATGTTTTTTAAGCAGCGACTGCGCGGCCTCGCGTGCTTCCGCAAATCGTCATCGCATGAGGATCATCGAAAAGGCCATAACAACTACCCCTCAACCCCACTTCAGGATCGGGATTTCCATTTTAGCTGGAATGGGAATGGAGGATGCCGGGACGTAATGACCGGAAATTTTCGGGCCATCTCTACTAGGCATGCTCAACTTCATTCATGAGCTTCTCAATGTCCGTTTCGCTAAATCGATGCATTAATTTGCGCACTGAATTGCTGACTGCAGTGTTCTGTATTGATGATTTCTCAACATGTATCTGCTCAAGATCAGCATGCTCCCGCGCTACAAGTTCCAGCCGTGGCCGCCTTACAACTGGAGTATCGAACTCGTATAGATCTTTCCATCGATCTTGACTAGACCCCATGACATCTATTTCCTGAAATGCAAATGGTCTCCTATCCCAGACATTGGAGAGCACCGACTTAGCGTTCTCACATAACCCACAATGCGTACGGGTGAACAGCGTGATTCGACAAGCATGCTGAAGGAGGCGAGGAGAAGCCAGCATAGCGGGGAGCTTCGCATTCAGTGAAACTCTTAAGGCCCTGCTTGAGATGGAAGACAACAAAGCGGCAGGGACTGACTGAGGCCTAGGTGGTTTTCTGCCTCTATTGGCCGCCTAGGATAACGTCACTTTTTCTGACATCCCACCAATCCCAGTCTCTAGCTAGACTCTCGAATCTTCTATCGTCGTTGTCTTTCTCTTTTTCTCTCTAAAAAACCAACAAAGGCGAGCGACATGTCCAAAAAGTGTGTGCATAAAGGTTGCGGAAAGAAGTATGAGGATGACGATGAGGACTGCGTCTATCATCCTGGACCACCGGTACGTTCGTTGCTCTTCTCATCTAGCCAATACGAAATTGACGCCCGGCCAAGGAGTTCCACGAGGGACAAAAGGGTGAGCTTCTTCTCCGCACTTTCATTACCTTGCCCTGTGCTTACCCGTGGCAGTCTTCCGCTGATGCTCTACCCTGACCAGGCTGGAAATGCTGCAAACCCCGAGTCCTGACCTTTGACGAATTCCTCGCTATTCCACCATGTACCACTGGCAAACATTCGACCGTCGATGACACCCCTCAGCCCGAGAAGCCACCTCAAGACGAAAGCGTTGCTGCCAAGGCAGTAGAGCCTGCAATTGCAGCACCTGCGCCCAGGCTAGCACAACCGGCCAATGCGCCACCTCGGGCGACGCCTTCTCCTGCACCACCAGAAGATGAAGATGACGATCCTTCGCTACCCATACCAACTGGCGCCACATGTAAGCGAAAGGCATGTGGCGTAACATACTCTGGGAATGCAGGTAGAGAAGGTGAACAATGCCTGCATCATCCCGGTGTGCCTATCTTCCACGAAGGCAGTAAAGGCTATAGCTGCTGCAAGAAGCGGGTTCTTGAGTTTGACGAATTCCTAACATTACAGGGATGCAAGACAAAGGATAAACACCTCTTTGTTGGAAGTGGAAAGAAAGGAGAGGAGACACTCGATACTGTGCGGTAGGTACTCGGGCTCGATCTTGCTCTCTATCAAACTCGGCTAACCGTGATAAAGTCATGACTTCTACCAGACATCTACAACCGTCATCGCCTCTCTTTACCTCAAAAAGATCAACAAAGATAGTTCGAAAATATCCTTCACGGACCCGACGACTATCGACCTTGACTTGCACACCTCGGACAACAAGTCCTACCAGACATCAATGCCTCTATATGCCCCCATTGACACCGCGAAGAGCAAATACAAGATCATGGGAACGAAAGTCGAGTTCGAGCTCGCCAAAGCGGATGGATCGGGCTGGCCAGTGCTGAGAGCAGATGAGCGACTTACAGGTGAGATTATTCAGACTGGCAGAGCGGGGAGTGTATAGCTATGATAGCTTCATGTCTAAAGAGTACGACGAGCGATCTCAAGATAGACACGTCGGATGCAATCAAGCTTACGGCGAAGAAACCCCATGCGATGCAGCTAATGCGCGCGCTGTCGTTAATATACATTTGGTGCGATGTCATGATTTTGACCCTGTGCAGGCAAGAGATGAGATAATACACAGCCTTACTCTATCTGTTCTTGTTGATAATAGTCGCCTTCGTTCCCTGACGTCTGTCTCGTTTCATCCCTCCCGCTCTTCCCGATCCGTTTTTACTATTGTGTTTTCTCTCTTCCCACCCCGAGCATTCGCCTCTTCCCTAAAACTCCGATTCAACAGCCAGGATCCCACAATCCCCGCTGCATAGCCCCCTAAATGCGCTACATGATCCACCGGCTGCCGTCTCGTTCTCAACCCCACGACGTCCGCCGCCATCATCACCGTCAGCAGCATCACTCCTGGCAACGGCACCATCCCCTCCAACCACCCCCAGCGCGAACTCTTATCCTCAACATTCTGATCACCACCGCCCACCCCCAACGGCCTCGCATCCAACAAACATACCGCCGCCAACACCCCGGCAACCGCCCCACTCGCCCCCAACGACGTCGTAACCAGATTCCTCGTCAGCGTATAAAACGTCAAACTCGCCAACCCGCCCGCGGCACCCGCGGTGACATACAGCGCCAGGAACGGCGCGCGCCCAATCTGCTCATGCAGCCGCGTGCCCAGCAGCGCCAGCATCACCATATTCAGCGCGCAGTGCGCCACCGTCTGGTGCGAGAAGACGTTTCCCAGCAGCGCCAGCGGCACGGGCGCCCCTGGGCACAGCACGAAGTAGCGGTTTAGCACTGGCCAGAGCGGCGGGATGCGCCATGCGAGGAAGAAGATTAGGTTCGTGGTGATGAGGGCGCCGATGGTGGCGAGCGCGGTGGGCGTGTTGGGGAAGAGGCGCGAGGACCGGGCGGGGGGGGTGTAGGTCGTGGTGTAGAGGAGGGAGCCGCCGAGGAGGAGCAGGAAGAATAGGAGGGAGGGCCCGATGCGCTGTGTTATGCTTAGGGTGGGGGCTTCGGGCGTGTCCGAGAATTGGGCGCGCTTCGTCCATTTTTGGACCCAGGCGGAGGGTTCGCGCGGGGTGGAGATGGAGGTGCTGGAGGTGGGGGAGAGGGCGCCGGGGTTAGTGGCATCTGCTGCTGCGGCGTCTTCTTCGAGCTCTTGTTGCTCGCGGTGACGTGCTTCGTTGGCTCTGCGGGTGCGGTCGAGGACGCTGTCGCCGTAGATGGGGTCGTGACTTATTTCCTGCAGTTGTCGTCTCCTTCGGCCTGGCTTGGTCCTTCTGCCAGGACTTGCCAGTTCTTCTGACTCTTCGTCTACTTTGTAAAGCCGTAGTCGCTGTGCCCGCTGGATAGCCTCTTTCTCCGCCTTCCTCGCCTTCTTCGCCTCTGCTTCCGCGTAGTGCTCAGCTCTTCCTTGCTCATCCATTGGGAAAGTATCTCGCAGGTAACCTAGTCCTTTCTCTGCAAGCTCAGAAGGGCTTAAGGACGTGGAGGGAAGGTAGTTGAGAGGTTCGTGGGCGAGTGCACCGGACAGACGACGGTGTTGAAGTCTACGCAGAACGAGGTTGCCTTCTTCAGCATTCACAGAGTTGCCGAAGATAGAGGCAACGAAAGAAGGTTCAAGGGCGCCACCATGGAGAGGCACGCCAGCAGAGGCAGTGTAGCGCTCCCAGAGGGGAATTGGATGGGAGCCTCGTAACGGGCGTCTGTCTCGCAATACATTTCGAGGAGTAGCGCGAACCGCCCGAGCAGCGGTCGGATTCGAAGTCGTAAAGGATCGAACAGGCTGTTGCTGGTATATACGGGGTCTTTGGGCGTTACGAAAGCTCCATGATGTTGCTCGGTCCTCACCATACGGTGACCATCTCCTGTTGTGAAACCTTTGGTCTAACTCAGATGTCTGGTGGATTGGTCGCGTGCATTGCCTCGACAGGGAGCAGAAGAAGATTCGAAAGGAGCGAAATACAGAACTTTCCGAGCTCTTCAGACCGTTTCCATAAGTTCGTGCCCCTATCACCCACACATGGCTCATTTCTGAGGCAGCCGCATTTGTTGTTATCGCCGTAAAGTCAAATTCGATGATGCGGAAACTTTGCGGACATGTCCGAGCTCAAGCTCCAAAACTTTTTAACTATCCCACTTTCATACATAATCAATCATCAGTTCCCCGATCTGAAGCCAAACAATAGCCTTGCCTGTGCTCTGCCATGGCGACAAATTCCACGCCTATATCCGCTGCACGCTTCGCTCTCGCTATTCATGATCTCCCACTCTCATCTCTCCACGCCAAAGCCGCCGAGATCCGCAACTCCCTCACCCACCTCCGCTCCTCAAATGAGCAGCTTCAGCCATTCGCTAACGATGGCGACACTGACTGCGCCGATGCCATTCGAGAGAATGAGGTGGTCATGCGCCGCATGGAAGAGCGCATCGAGTTGCTGCGGGCGGAGGTGGAAGGACGAGGAATGAGATGGGCGGAGGGTGAGGTGGAGGATAGGGCAGAGGCGGAGAAGATGAGGGATGCAGAGGGCAGACTGGTGAACGGGACCGAGTCGCACGGTGGTGCCGATGCCATGGAGGGAGTGGAGGGTAATGCGGTGAATGGGGAAGTTAGGGAAGCAACACAAGGCCAAGAACAAACACGGCAGGGTGAAGGGGGTGGAAGACTGACGGACGAGGAGCTACAAAGGAGGTTGCGAGAGCATCTGGGCGATCCGGACGAGGATGAAGGAGTACATCTATGATGGCCATACGTTGCTTCTGAAGTGATTCACGGAGTGAAACACTAGGCATGAGAGGGACGCGACGTTCTAAAGGAATTTAATTTATCTATGAACGGTATGAAAGACATGCTAAACTACAAAGCAGATGACCTCCCAAAGTGGACGCCTTCGCTAAGCACATGCATTGCGCCACTAAATGCATCGTTTCGTTGGCAGCCACACCCGGATTTGCACTTAGATAAGGAGCGCTGTGCTTGGCTGTCATCTGCTGAAAGACATTTTGCTCGTTTAGAACGCGATCCAAGGTATGCCTCCTGATATCACTCATCATGCAAGCAGAAGGATAACAGAAAGATTCATTTAGTCGTTCCTAAGGTTGCCTGGCTATCATCTGCTGGAAGGTATTGCGCTCTACTGGGAGGAACTCGTGGGTGATCTTTTCGCCATTCTCCGCTATGGCAAAGTGTGGAATGGTCGTAGGAAGGGTGTTTTGATAGATTTTGCACGACTCGAAAGCAAACCTCTTGCATTCTGTCCTCAAAAAATTTGAATGTCGCTTTCGGGGTCTTGTTCTCAAATGATCCGAAGGAGGCTCCTCGCATCCAGGGTTGAAAGGATTCGAAAGGTATCCCCTTGCTTCCGGTCCTCACCAAATTTGGATGAGGATCCTATGCGCCCGCTGCCCATGCATTCGTGGTGAAATCTTCCGAGACGAGCTAAGATGTGACTAAAACTTTTATTCGAGCAAGCTTAGGTTCAAAGGAACACTACTACCTCTGCCTGCCCTGTATCGTTTGGGCACAGCGGTAAAATCTCTCGGCTTCGGTAATTGGCTATCATCTTGGAATTTCCATCGTGAATCTTGGATCTGGACAATACCACCTTTGCCACCGTGCTCGTGAGATGGGGCGCTTCCACCGCCTTTTCCACCTGGCGCACCGTTCGTCAATGTATAACTTGACGCATTGAAGACGGATCGTAGTGGCTGCGAAGGCCCTGGTGGTGCTTCACTGACCGGGCGAGACGGTACGGCAGCAGGAGGCGGAGGTGGGGCTGAAGGAGCTTTGGGAGCTGCAGCTGGTGGGGGAGGAGGCGCCGATGGAGCTGGAGATGCTAGTGGAGAGGCAATAGGCTGTTGTGGGGGCGTAGCCACGGGCGACGAACGCCCAAAGGCATTCCGTGCTGCTTGTTGCGCTATGGATGGTGACGATGTTCCATTTCTCACTGGTGGAGGACCAGGCGGAGGTGGTGCAATGGAGCCCGGTGGCGGTCGAGGAGCGACAGCTGGAGGCGGGGGCGGTGGTGCGGCTGGTGAAGTTGCGGGAGGTCCAACAGCCGGACCTAATCCACTTCCTGATGGTTTCCTTGCAGCTGGAGGTGGTATGGGAGGCTTTTTGCCGATTGGAGGTGGTGGTTTCGGCTTCGAGGCAACGACAGGAGCAGATGCAGTCGAGAATGCAGTCGGTCTCAGCTTTCCTCTTATGCCCTCGAGAGCAGGGTTTGAGGGCAGTGCGTTTGGAGGTGGAGCGGGGGCGCTCGAACCGGGTATTCTAGGTGCTGGAGGAGGCCTCGGAGGTGCTGCGGCAGTCGGTGGTTTTGGTGCAGAGGTTTTCCTTGAAGTTTCTGGATCCGAGAGATATGGCGAAGAACTATCAGCACCTGTATCAATCCCCCCAGTTTTCCGTAACTTGGGTATGCCTCCTGCAAGAATGCCCCCCAATTGTGGGGCTGCTGGGGCTCCTCCGCTGTCTCCACCGCTTCCTCGTCCTTGGTCGCTATTACTCCTTGCCCGGTTACCTCCTGGGACTGGAGGTGCTAGACCACCGGGAGCTTTCCCTAAGCCAGGTACTGGAGGAGCTCCGACCGCGGCTGGCCCAGCTGAATCCTTCTTGTCGAGTATTGGTGCAGAACGGTCGTTCGTAACAGCCTTCTTTAATCGTGCACCTTTCTCGATGTCGCCCAGCAATGCTCCCTGGAACAGAATGAGCTGAGTTCATTGGTATATGTACGAGCAACCACATTCTCACTTCCCGTCATGGGAGGTGAGAATGTGGTTGCCTCAGCTTCAAGCTGAATCAGGTCATGAGGTTTCTCACTTACCCTATTCTTGCTGGTCGAAGCAGGTGGCCTCGAGGGCACATTGTTTTTGCCTGGAGGTCCTCCTGGAGGTGGAGGTGGAGGTGGGGGTCCTGCGCCGAATCCAGGCGGCGGAGGTGGAGGTGGTGGAGGTGGAGGAACGGCCATTACTGGGAGACCTTGAGATTGCGTTGATGGCGTTTTGACGTCTCACTCTGTCGTGAACCACCGTAGCGTGATCCAATGGCTATATCTTTCCGATAGCCTCTTTATGTTAGGGATGTCATTGTGCCCGGAAGGCCGGGTGGAAGTGGTACTAGAAGTTTGCCTACCGACTGTGGTAACGTTTGTTGGTCGTCACAACCTGTGGCTCAGTCGACGCCACATCTCAAAGCTCAAGGACCCACCGCAATTCTCCGAACAGTTCCACATGCGACCCATTGACTTACGTCCAGAGGCACAAACAGAATGCAATTAAATTCACTGTCCAGAGCTGGGGTTGGTTCTGTTTGTCAAATTTGCCAATTTTACTCCGCATATCAAAGATTACAGACGCGCCGTATTCAGACTCTTGCGGCTCACTTCAGACCGCCCTCGAATCAAGCTTCTCGTGTGCCCTTACTTAACTCAAGACGAACGAGGCAAGCTTCATCATCACGGAAAGCACAGAGTACAACTTGGCGACGACATTTCAACGATCGGCCGCAAGCCGCCTTAGCACATGCTGCTATTGGCATTGGCGAATTGCAACGGGAAGCAGACAGGATTTTAAAGCATGAAAAGGTGCCATCAGAGGAAGAGACATTGGCCGTCTTGCGAAAGTTTGAAGGGGTGACAGATTCGATACTTGGTGAAAACAGAGGAGAACAAATAGAATCGCAAGGTCGAGACGGAACTCCAGCTTCAGCACTGCTCTCACTAGACGGCAAACCGAGTCCCCCCATTTCAGCCGGCAAAACGGTCGAACTGATCTCAAATCTGGCCTACACCGTCGTGAAGCATCCCACAGTCTTCATCTCCCCCCAAATCCTCCAAGTCTACACCACACTACAAGCCTCGCTCCAACGCCCTTCCACGCTCCCTGAGATATTCGACCTCTACGCCAGCAAACCCATCCCGCAACCCAACACCTACCCTATCAAATACACCACACCCAACCATGCCGCCGCCGCAAACGCAATCCCCTACCGCCTCGCCACTCTCGCCATCAACTCCGCCATCACCACCAAATCCCTCCCAACCGCCCTCTCAATCATCGAAACCAGCTTCCGCGCCCCCGCCTACCAGCGCTCCAAAGCGCTGAAATCCGGTCTCCCCCCCATCATCGGCTTCTCGCTCGCCCCCTTCGCCGCCTACGCCCTCGCCTCACACTTCTCGCTGCTCAGCAACGCGCTGGACCCTGCGATCGCGACGCCGGCCGCCGCCGCGGGCATCCTTGCGTACGTCGGCTGCGTGGGGACGATCGGTTTCGTGGCGATCGCGACGGCGAACGATCAGATGAGGCGGGTGACGTGGGTAGATGGGACGAGGTTGTGGGAGCGCTGGATTCGCGAGGAGGAGAGGGCGGCGGTGGATCGGGTGGCGCTGGCGTGGGGTCTCCGGGGCACGGATCGCTGGGGGGAGGAGGAGGGCCCGGAGTGGGAGTTTCTGAGGGAGTGGGTGTCGATGAGGGGGATGGTGTTGGATAGGGTGTCGTTGATGGAGGGGATGGAGTAGAGGGTCTGGGGGATTTGGAAAGTGGGAATGCATTGAGTCCTGACGTTGGTGCGTTTGCTATAGCAGCAGCACCTATGGGACCTACGAGGTGATGTTGTGAAAAGCAAGTGGGGACTTGGGATTGCCGTCGAATATATGGTTCCGATCACCATTCTCTTAAATCTTCCCTAAATGAGTACGCGAGGTATTCGATGGTGTCTGAATTTTACGTGAAGTCACGCCCTACAACTTATTGTTGGTATTTCGACTTCGTCAGTGCTAAACACGGTGAATGCCCTATCGTTCTGCGTCTACCTACACTGGCAGGCTGCATAGGATGGTCAGCGTAGGATACCATCTGGGGGCTGTCAAAAATTCTAAGGGACTAGCAGGTTTGAACTAATTGGTAGAGGATTCTTGTAGTTTCGTGGGTCGAGGAAATGCCCTCATACCCTTATTTCTCGGGTTAAGCCGCAATGCAACATTCTTGACCGCGTAGAGTGGCCACTGGTTAAAGACTGCTGGTATAATACTTCAAATTTATTTCCTTCGTCACTACCTAATTTCTCTACCTCGCTATTCACGGTGAAGTTGCTGAGGCCACTATTGGACTCTGCCCAGTACGCAAGCACGTATCTCGGCAAGTAAATACGGTGCATCGCTTACCCTCGGTCCATCTTGGAAAAACTGATGCGTCTGCGGTGCCTCCTTCAATGCCTCAACCTGACTTCTTATTTGCGTCAACCTTGCTCTCCACTTGCCATTTCCTACGTCCTCAACCTTTCTGCCCGCTGAGACCGTCAGCATGACATCGATACCCTCTATCCCCTGCATAATCAACGCTGAAAGCCAAAGGCTTTGCTTCCAGTAAAATTCCCACAACACATCTACCCCTTCCTCAACGGCCCGCGAAGACGGTTCAGAAAATTGCGGCCCAATCTCCGACATTACTGATTTCCAACATCGAGACCATTCGGGGCAGCGCATGATTCCCATCAGGGCCAACTGATTGTGTGTCGTCCATAAAGTCGGCCACTTCTTATATGGTCCTGTTTCCAGCACCTCCAGGTATGGATGTGGAGGGGAGCACATAGGGTCTGGTATGCAATACTTCACAAACTCCAATCTTAGCTCGTATCCAAAGCTCGGCAATCCTTCCCCCGGATACAATACCGCGTCCATGTCGCACCGAAATAGCTCTGCGTATATTAGCAGCTGCAGCGCTATCGGCTTCGGATCCATGGCCAGCCACACCGCGCCGCTGAACACGAATCCCTCTTCGTTCTCAGGCATCATCCCAGCGACAGCGGCATAAAGAGGCTTCAGCACACGAAATCGGGTCTGGTGCATCCTTCGGATGTCGTCTATGCGCAGACCACAGGTCTTGAGGCACAGAGCTAAGAGACCATCTACGCCGTCGCGGAAGGCATCGCGGAGTTCCAGGGTACGGGAAGCATCGGCAAGCGCCCAGCTAGAAAGTTGGCGTCCACAGCATAAGATGAGAAAGTGTGGGTCCGGGTCGATATAGATGCTATTTTGCGCAGCAGCGAGGCGAAGAATAGCGTTCGGTGAGGTAAGTTGGCAAGCACTCCGAAAAGAATGGCAGGTATTGGAAAGGTTGATGTGGTCCTCGATTGTAGGAAGCCCAGAGTATACGAGTGAAAGCAGCTCAGGAGGAAGGGACAGAGTATGCATTGCGAAACGCTGTAACAATCTTCCGATAAAATAGGATTCGAGGAAGTGGATGATAGGAGCCGTGTTGAAGTAGCAGTGTAAGCTACGCTATGGATCTTCGATAATAACTGAGACCTGGTGAAGAAGTGTACGTTGAGCTACGGATGTGCGAGATTTTTTATACTAGAGCTTGTGATGAACGTTACAAGAGTGTTAAATCACACTGACCAAGCAGGCGCAGCAATCACACTATTACGGCGTGATCAAGGAGTGACATATTGTGTTTCACGGGTCGGTCTTGATGTCTAATAGGGAGTGACACAATCCTCGACCTTCACGAATCTTGCTGACGTTTAATGGTCTTGCCTTGCATTGAAAGGTGGCGTAGAGTAAATCCCTACAGTTTGCGAAGAACTTGAGCTACTTACTGCTCCACACAACTTACTGTGCCGGTAATTCTGCACACGCTGTCCTATTGCAGAAGCTCATCGGTCAGGCGTCATGAGAGACGGATGCGTCTGGCTTTGAAAGACATCACTCCCTTACACCATAGCATGGTAAAGGCTCTGGGTGGGATTAAGGTGTCGTTAGAATGCAGTTGTTGAACCTGGCTGCTCCACGTCTAGTTCGATGTTAAAAAAAAATCGTAGAAGCATATAGCGTTCTCGCGAGGGTGGTGCATTTTGATCTGAAGCTGAACTGGCCAAGCCATCCAAATATGATTCGCTCCACTCTAATCTCGGGACAAGCTTTCGGCCGATGCACAGTCACGTGATGGCAATTCAACAGCACTCGGAAAGCCTCGGATATGCCAAGAACAATCTTGACGATGAGCATCATTTAAAACCTAGGTATGGCACTGGAGCAGCTCATTGTATCTTACTACCAGCCAGAAAAATATCATGAAGCTATCGATGTAAAATTCACGTTTTGGCGATAAGATTAGGAGCTCGAACGCTTGACTTTAAGGGCAGCTTCAGTTTTCCCCATGCTTACCTCCCTCCGTATCCTTGGAAATTCTGGTTCAGCATGGTCTATAAGAGTCCCACGACTTTCAGAAGAAGTTCTCGAGCTCCTCGAGGTGTATGCACAATGGAGTGTAAGGTCGATGCCGAAACAGATGCGAGAAGGGGACATCTAGGTAGGACTAACTAGCAATTTGGATCAACAATAAGGCGAGGAAAGACAAGCCCCAAAGTTAAGTAGCCCAGTACCTAAAACTGACCGAGCGTTGAAGGACAGCCAAATCCGCAAAATAAGGGAGTTTTGAAGGCAGTCATTAGCAATTCGTTGCTTTCTCCCCATTGTCTACATTTCCGACTCCTTTCAGTATCTCGGGACTAAAACACAGCCAGGCCAACACCGCTAGCATAGCCACCCAAAACCAGGGATGCTAACCATTGTTTCGTCCTCGACTGAGGCACTTTAGCTTCGAGAATATCTGAGCACTCTTCCGGGCTGATCTCTTTCATAGTCTTGACAGAAATCGGATGTCGCGCTGCGGTGCCTATCAATTTCAGCCGTATTGCGGTATTGTTCTCTGCCTTGTCCTCAGCGATTTTTGCCTTTTCGAATACGCTAAGACCAGGAGTGACAATGAAATCTCACGCGTCCGCATAGGCATTACAGTACTACCAATGGAAATTCACCAGGATATCCAGTCTCATGCGCTTTGCGTCCGCCACAAGCCAATGGGATCAATGATGGTGATGCAATCACGGCCTCAGGTCCGAGCCCCCTGGCCTTTTTTCAGCCAAAACTCCATCGACGGGGTGACTTTGCAAACCCACTTCTCAAGAATGTGTTGCCTGCTTTTCGAATTCGAAGCATCAGCATGAACGTAGTCATTTCGAGTACAGCCTCACTTGATCGTGAAAGTGGCCGATTGCGTTGTTGAGAACGCCCTTCCACCTCATCCATCCGGTAAGCTGCGCACAGCTAACATCTTAGATGACCCCCAAGTCTTCTAAACAGTGAGTTAAGGAATGCTGATTTGTCGACGCGATATTGTGATCTACTTTTGCCTCTCAAGCTCCTTCACCCGAGATCATGAGCAACAGCCTCTTACACAGGAATCGGAGCCTTGCTATTCTTCGGGCGTAACAAGTCCCCATCCGCGCAATACAACCAGTGCATCCATAGATGGTCATCCCCACAGGCCGGAGGCGCGAATGATACCAACGTCAAGTATTGTCACCAATACGTGTATGATTCCACCTGGGAGATTCGATTACATCAAGTAGAGATGGGCTCCACCTGAACATTGACGGCTGACGAACTCTTCGCCTCCGCAAAGCGCCGCGTGGAATTTTGCTGCATCGCTTCCACAGAGTACCATTTCTTCTTGCCGCCTCTCATCTCGAAAGCGACCTTGCCGTCGTTGGCCAGCTTACGAAGCACCTCGTCAATGAATGGCTCCAAGACGAGAGACCGCGTGCCCTCGTCCAGCGCCTCACCGTAGATCTCGGTTACGATATCCTTGACCATGGCGCTCTTGTCGCCACGGCTGCGAATTCGGTTTAGCGCTTGCATGACTTGCCTCTCACGCCGCCATTTCTGGCTCAACTCCCCGGCGATTTTGGCCTGCAAGTTGGTGATTGTGACCCCGTGCGCAGGATAGCCAGTTGCGCACATCTGGGCTTTCATCTTCTGCAAGCTGGACATGAAGGTGCCTAGGTCCTCTACCGCGCTGGTACCGTGACCGAGGATGTTGTCGCCAGTGAACATGGCCTGCTCCTCCTCCAGGATGAAACACATATGGTCTTCTGAGTGACCAGGCACGTGGAGAGCGCGGACGGTTGCGCCTTCGACCCTGAATATCTGCCCGTCGGTGATGCCCTGCTGGCCCCTGTCCGGTTCGTTCTTGTAGATGGAATCCTTGAGATACGGGAATAGGCGCAAAAGATCGGGAACGCCACCCGTGTGGTCGCCATGCCAATGAGTTAGTAGGACGTGGGACAGGCTAATGTTCATAGATTTGAGCGTCGATGCAATCAGTTCCGCCCATTCTGGCTCACCACCAGAGGTATCAATGACGATTCGTTGACGGCCGGTGCCTATGATGAATGTGTTGGTTCCTTGAAAAGTGAACTACGCAGAAGTTTCAGCCACTAGGACTTTCCCATGATTTCGTGTAGCGCAGGATGAAGCATTTACCTTTCCCGGATTCTGACCCAGTACGCGAAGTACTCGGGGTGTGAGCTGCTCAACGTTTGCTAGCTGGGGTAGGTTTGCTGTTTGGCCCTTGAGATAGTCGTCGAATGCGCAGATGTTCAATGATTTATTAATCTGCCGGTAACCGCCCTTGTCGTCTTGCATAGTGCGTGCGTCCATGGCTTGCAGCAAGTATTAATGTATTAAAAAGAGTGCAATGACTTTGAATCGAATATCAGCATACGTCTGTTCTTGCAGCTTTTGTATAGAGACAATTTAAGCTTAATGACGAGACTTGGATAATGCTTGCTCAAAGGAACGTGACGTGAGTCCAGTTGTGCTAACAAAGTGATAATAAACAAAACACAGACTGCCCTGTGCGGCACAAATTAATGCACGGATCTACTTAGCAACCTTTTCCCGGTGAGTTGGCGCATTTGTCTATTTCAGAGGCAGCCGTGAGATTCGGACTCCGATGCTACTCTAGTCCATGTAGTCGGAATTACCAGATTGACGAGCCACCACGTCGGTAGGTTTACCGTATCAGATCGGTGGGGCTGCGAAAGCCATCAGGCTTATGAAACTACCAGGACAGTAAAACCATCAGACCGGTAAAACTTAGAGGTAGATACTGTACCAGGACCGACGATCGGCCCTACGGACGGCTGCCACTACCTAGCTTTTAGCAGAGCGTTGCTCACGACGCGTCCGGAAATAATTCCAACAAGCACCCATATCAGCATACCCTCACATTGTCTGCGCATCATTTCCTATCAAGATTTTTTTCGAATGAGTTTTGCTCCGAGAAACTGTTGTTGAAAGTCCCGATTTTGTTTCGAGACTCGGGGCAATCCGTGAATTTCCGCAGGGTCCCTTAGGGAGCTCGGAAACTCTTGGGATGATAGGAATTGGAATCTCTCCGAGGGCATGTAAGTAAGACAGAATGAGATCTTGGTGGACTGCATTGTAAGACAATAGTATGCACACTGTTCAAGTCTGTACCCGCGGTAAATCTGGCCCCGCACTATCGTAGACTGAGATCCTGCAGTACATAAGGTACTCCGTACACAAGCCCAGAATTGTGCCGACTATGGGGCGCAGGGAGACGACATGTAGCCACATCCATCTACCTAGCAACTTCTGGAAAGTCACTCAGTTATATCGCCTATGCCGCTACCGACGCTATATTATCTGCCCGGCATACTCGTCGTTGGTCGGAGCCTCCGTCGGATCAGTGAAGGGTACAATAGCGATTGCCGTCCTACCAGCCGCCATCCACTCTATTTGAGCCACGGCTTCCAGTTCCTAGCACGCTGAAACAGGCTAATGTATGGATACAGGCAAGGCGCCGCAAGGAATACGTGAATCTGCATAAATGGTTGCAGTCACCAAGACGAGCCTATTGGCGGCCTGGATGAGATAGAATCAGCGTCCAGCCACTGCGGCTGAGAGGCTCATCGTGGGGCCTAATTCAAACCGAATATAGCAGTCGATGCAGATTTCGGCCCATACTATGCAAGAATGACTGAACATCTAACGAAACAGGCCTCTTCCTAAAGCGGTGGCCCGTAAGCCAATCTTTGAAGCTGCAGAGTCAAGTAGCCGCGCCATTGCTTGTGCGTGTATCGAGTGCAGCGATTTGGCTATAACCACACTTGTATGGACTGCCGATACGGCGAACTGAACTGACCTGGGGCTACGACGCCTCGGGATTACCAACAAAAGCACTCAATGGAGACCGGTAATAATGTCTTATCCATTGTCCATCGGGCTAAATCAACGCCCCAAAGCTGTCGCATCACACATGCAGTTCCCCTTTTCTTTTCACTCCTTTCTCCGAAACCACGGACGTATTTCATATCTCTCTCATGACGCATGAGTATGATAGTACAAACATTAGTCTGGATAGGTGAACTATGACAAGCTTCAACAAGCTCGAAACCACAATGTTGTCAAGCTCAACAAAGAGCAAGTACCTCTGCCTGACCATCTGCGGCTACCGGAAACCCGGAATGAGCGAGGAGGATTACCGTAATCATATGATGAATGTGTCGGCACCTATGACCAAGGGACTTATGGCCAAGTACGGAATCAAGAGATGGACACAGGTGAATTATTCTGTTGTTATGAAGACGAACTGCACAAATTTTTCCACTAACGAGAAATAAGATCCATAATCAAAATGCTACACGCGCCCTGATGGCCGAGCTATACGATCCGCAGATGTGCAACGTCGCGGATTTTGACTGTTTCAGTCAAGTGGTATTCGAGACCGTGGAAGACTACAAGCGTATGAAGCAGGATCCGTGGTACAAGGAGCATCTAGTCGATGATCACGAAAAGTTCGCTGATACCAAGAAAAGCATGTAAGTATGCGCTAAAGCTCACCGACCAAACAGATTTATTAACTTCTGGCAGGATGACTATTGGGTGGATTGAGGAGTTCGTTAGGGACGGTGAGGTTGTCGACGGTTTTACGATGTCTTAGCGGTTGGTCCCAGAATCTCTAGGCCTCAAAAGTGAATGTGTAGTCTCCCTAAGTGATAGAACAGCGAATGCTTAGTCAACAGAATCATAATGTCAGCTGCTAAGTTGATTTCCAAAGCTGTCCATTCAGTCAATCAGTTTTTATAGAAATTAAGAATCATCGCCTGCATCCTGCCGAGTCTAATCCCACTGTCTAATTAGTCTATACTTTCCTCGTAATGGATAAGCTCTACACGTTCGTCCTGCTGTTAGATCCGAAGATATCCTTATATCTTGCGATACTGCCGCTGTTGAAAGGCCGCAGGCAGTGCAATGAAGAGCATTCATTTCCTTCGTGCAGGGCTGCAGGCTACATACGCAGTCAGGATTAATTTGAAGACAGTGGAAGAGACTGTAGAGGCTCCAGTTAAAGGCTGAGTCGCCCCGTTCGGTTTCAGACTCGGGGTGAGCGAGCGTGGTGGGAAAAGGGCTGGCTTTGCGCGTGCGTAATAGGCATTGCCGGAAAAATTGGCCGAATGACAACTCGCCGAACCATGTAAGAACCCGAACATCGCGTAGCTATAACCTATTTCGCCACCGTGTATGTAGCTGCATCTAAAATGCTCCGTTCTTGGACCTTGCTTCCGAACTCCATGGGACACCTCAGCACTAGGCGACACCGGTTAACAAAGCTGGTCGTGGTAGAACAGTTGAATAGGCATAGTGGCGTATTGCGCGGTTTTCCATGTTGGTTTTATCATGCGAGCGAAGTTCCGAAGTTGTCTTTGATGTATATGGCTTGATAGCTGCAGCAGCAGACTCCACTGTGGAGTGTGTCTTTTCTAGTGTATACTCGGTTTCTGGGCATCGCTAATAGTTCAATTGCTCCTGTTCTGCCTCTTTCTCATTTCTCTCTTTTTGTTCTTGTTCTTGTTCTTGTTCTCCTTGTTCTTCTCCTTCTTCCGTCGCTGGCTGTTCACGTTGATGCCCATCTATACTCCTACAACAAGTTCAGATTCCGACGGGGAGTCGCGCAAGATGGAGCTCCTCTTTTTCAGCAATGAGTTTCCGAGGCACGACCTGCAGGACCTCTTCCGCCGTCTCCACAGCCACAGCAAGGATAAGCATCATCTGATCTTAGCCCGATTCATCAATGAAGCCACGTGGGCGATCAAGGATGAAGTTCGGAGGCTACCGACTGAGTTGAAGCGATTGATCCCACCATTTGAAACCATCTTGAGCTGGGCAGAAGATACAGGGCTTCGAGAAGGCCTGATCTGCGGTGCTGTGGATGGCGTACTGCTGGTTATGGTTCAGCTGGCGACGTACATTGGGTGAATGATCTCATCTATTAGAAGTATAACGAACCAACCATTAATCGATGTTTTCAGGTATGCCGAGAGCCATCCTGAAGAGCTGAGTGAATTTGCAAACACATGCCTTGCTGGCCTGGGTGTTGGCCTACTAGCATCGACTGCCGTCTCATTGTCATCAACGTTGGCCGACTTACCACTGGCCGGTGCAGATGCCGTCCGTTTGGCCTTCCGCATGGGTATCCATGTCTTGAGCGTATCAGAAAACTTGGAAGCCCGCGATCTGTCAGAAAGTCCAGATACGTGGGCGTATGTGGTTCACAACGTCGACCCAATTGCGGCCCAGAAGGAGCTGGACTCCATACACTCTCAAGATTGGATACCTGATACTGGCAAGATATTTGTGAGCGCTATTAGTCGGACTTCAGTCACAGTGAGCGGACCACCAGCACGACTAAAGGCAATGTTCAACAAGTCAGGGTTCTTCCGCGGGTCAAAGTTCATTGCGCTCCCAGTCTACGGTGGCCTCTGCCATGCACCGCATATCTATGATCCGCAGGACGTGCAAAACATCGTCCACAGTAGCGCATTGAACGCCATCAGCGCAAAGTCCTGCCCGGTGATGCCAGTCTACTCGACAAGTACTGGTCTGCCGTACTCAGCCAAGAACGCAGTAGAGCTGCTGGAATGTGTAATATCAGAGCTCCTCACACAGGCAATCTGTTGGGACCATGTTATTCGTGGCGTGGTTGATCGAGTCAGAAGTACCGTTACGTCCGAGTCGGTACTGTACTGCTTTGGCAACTCCATGCCTCTCAATGATTTGAGCGCCGCCTTGAAGAGCAGCATGCCACATCTCGAGGTCTCGATCAATAATCTCATACCATGGATCTCGCAGGTCATACCAAGAGATACAACGCCTCGCAGTACGGCACAGTCGAAGCTCGCCATCGTTGGTATGTCTTGTAGACTTCCTGGAGGCGCGATAAATACCGAGAAGTTCTGGGAGCTCCTAGAGAAGGGCCTGGACGTCTCAAGGCAAATCCCAGCGGATCGCTTCGACATCGCCACTCATTACGATCCAACCGGTAAACAGCTGAATAAGAGCATGACGCAGTACGGCTGCTTTATTGATGAACCTGGCTTGTTTGATGCGCCCTTCTTCAACATGTCCCCGCGTGAAGTTCAAGTCGTCGACCCTCAGATGCGCTTGTCTCTTGTTACTGCATACGAAGCACTAGAGCGCGCTGGCTATGTCGGGAACCGCACTGCTGCTACACAGTTGCAACGCATTGGGACATATTATGGCCAAGCTGCCGACGACTACCGTGAAGTCAACCAAAACCAGGAGGTCAGTACCTACTATATTCCCGGTGGTTGTCGTGCGTTCGGCCCTGGACGCATTAATTACTTCTTCAAATTCGCGGGTCCTAGTTATAGCATTGATACTGCTTGCTCTTCCGGACTTGCAGCGATTGAGGTATGTGCACAACAAGGTGACATGCTCAGGATCAGAAAACACTGACCGAATATCCCTAGGTCGCCTGCCAAGCCCTATGGGATGGCGATGTAGATACCGCGGTCGCTGGCGGCGTCAATGTGCTAACCAACCCAGACGGTTTCGCCGGTCTCTGTAACGGTCACTTCCTCACCAAAGGACACAATGCGTGTAAGACCTGGGATGCCACAGCTGATGGGTACTGTCGTGCGGACGGCATTGGATCCATCATCATGAAGAGACTTGAGGACGCCGAAGCAGATAATGATAACATCTTGGGTGTAATTCTCGGCGCTGGAACGAATCACTCTGCTGAAGCAGTCTCTATCACCCATCCGCACGCAGGCCACCAAGCCTACCTATCCCGCCAGGTGCTTCGCCAATCCGGCGTGGACCCATTGGATGTGTCGTATGTGGAGCTCCACGGTACTGGTACTCAAGCCGGTGATCACGAGGAAATGCAGGGGATTTTGGATGTTTACGCTCCCCTCGCTAAGCGACGTAGTAAGGACCAGCCACTGCATATTGGCGCTGTTAAGGCAAACGTCGGCCACAGTGAGTCTGCTGCAGGGACGACGGCATTGATCAAGGTCCTTCTCATGCTCCAAAAGAACGCCATCCCGCCACATATTGGCATTAAAACGGAGATCAACCCCA
This sequence comes from Viridothelium virens, assembly GCA_010094025.1. Taxonomy (NCBI): domain Eukaryota; kingdom Fungi; phylum Ascomycota; class Dothideomycetes; order Trypetheliales; family Trypetheliaceae; genus Viridothelium; species Viridothelium virens. The sequence continues at coordinate 59,289 of ML991795.1, forward strand.
GGTTCCCTCGAGACTTTGACAAGCGTAATCTTCATATTACTTCCGAGATAACGCCTTGGCCGCAGGTACCCGGTACGGGGAAGAGGCGCATTGCAGCTGTGAACAATTTTGGCGCCGCCGGTGGAAACACAACCATGATTCTGGAGGAGGCACCGATGCGGGATTCTTTCATTAGGATTGACCCGCGCCAGACTCATATCATCGCTGTCTCGGCTAAGACCAAGGGGTCGTTGGCAGGGAATATTGAGCGCTTGATTGCCCATTTAGACAAGCATCCCGATATCAATATCGCCGACCTTTCGTACACGACGACTGCACGTCGCTACCAGCATAGCCATCGTGTGACAATATCAACCTCTGACGTGGCCAATTTGAAGAAGCAGCTGACATCCCGCTTAGAAAAGATAAATTTGATCAAGCCGATTGGAAATTCCGGGCCACCACCGATCGCTTTTGCTTTTACTGGGCAGGGCGCTTCGTATAAGTCGATGAGCTTAGAGTTATACAGTGACGTATGCACATTTCGGGAGCACATTCAGCATCTTGATTCTCTCGCCCGAGGCTTAGGCTTTCCATCTTTCATTCCTGCTCTCGATGGATCGCATCCCAAGGATCATGCGCATTCTCCAGTCGTTACTCAGCTTGCTCTAGTCTGCACTGAGATTGCTTTGGCCAAGTACTGGGCTTCTCTTGGAGTTAAGCCAGATATCGTTATAGGCCATAGCCTAGGCGAGTACGCAGCAATGCACGTAGCTGGCGTAGCTACTGCCAGCGACACTATATTCATGGTGGGACGCCGGGCACAAATGCTCCAAGAAAGATGCACGATTGGCAGTCACACCATGATGGCCGTTCGAGCTTCTCTTCCGCAGATCGCTGAGAGCTCAGGAGGCAAGCCGTACACGATTGCTTGCGTCAACAGTCCTTTAGATTCAGTACTCAGTGGCACCAAGGAAGAGATGGATGAAGTCACTGTGCCACTCGAGCAGGCCGGCTATCGATGCATCAAGCTAGACGTCGCTTTTGCTTTCCACTCGGAGCAGACTGACCCTATTCTAGACGACTTTGAGACCATTCTAAAAACGGGCGTCCTGTTCCAGGAGCCGAAGCTGCCAGTCATCTCGCCACTGCTCGGTAAAGTCGTTTTTGATGGTAAGACGCTGAACGCAAAGTATGTTCGCCGAGCCACCAGAGAGGCGGTTGACTTCCTCTCTGCTTTGGAAAACGCTCAGAAGATTTCCACTATTAGCGACGAGACTATTTGGATCGAAATTGGGCCACATCCAGTTTGCACCGGCTTCGTTAAATCTACCATCCCATCCACTGAGCTCGCGATCCCGTCAATGCGCCGCGGAGACGACAATTGGAAGACCATAGCTGAGAGCATTGCTGCTCTACATCTTACTGGTGTCGAGATCAATTGGAGTGAGTTCCATCGTCCCTTTGAGAGCAGACTGCGCCTTCTGGATTTACCGACGTACGCATGGAATGACAAGAATTACTGGCTGCAGTACCAAGGCGACTGGTGCTTAACCAAGGGCAATTCTTTTTACGAGGCCGAGAAGGAGGCGGCCAGGGCGAAGGCGGCATCGAAGACATCGCCGTCAAGTGCGATTCAGACATCGACAGTGCAGCAGATCATCGAGGAGAGTTTCAACAACTCAGCTGGCACGGTGGTCATGCAGTCCGATCTTATGCAGCCAGACTTCCTCGCTGCCGCTCATGGACATCGCATGAATAACTGCGGTGTCGTCACATCCGTAAGTCTCCTCTTCGTGAGATCCTTCCGCTGTAGATGTTCACATACGTGTAGTCTATCCATGGCGACATTGCTTACACGCTCGGTGGCTACCTGTACCGTAAACTACACCCGAAGGCCAAGGACGTCAGCATGAATATTGCCAATCTGGTTGTCACAAAGGGTCTCGTTGCTCAGAGCAATAACAAGATGCCTCAGTTGATCCAGGTGACTGCTAGAACTGCCGATGATCACTCCAATGGAGTTGACTTGACATGGCAAAACGTGGACAACGACGGCAACATCCACGAACCATTCGCTACGGCAAACGTATTTTTTGGCGATGCAGCTGAATGGCTTTCTTCTTGGTCTCCCGTTGCTCATCTTATCCAGAGTCGGATCGAAGCGCTCGAGCGTCTGGCTGCAGAAGGCACTGCCAACCGCTTTTCGCGTAACATGGCATACACCCTTTTTGCCAGCAACCTAGTTGATTATGCCGAGAAATACCGTGGGATGCAGTCCGTAGTGATGCACGAGCTGGAAGGGTTTGCTGACGTCCAGCTCACGACCAAGGAAGGAGGTGTCTGGACCGTTCCACCGTACTTTATCGACAGTGTTGCACACTTGGCTGGATTCATTATGAACTGTTCCGACGTCATGGATGCACAGAATAACTACTGCGTCACTCCTGGATGGAAGTCAATGCGACTCGCGAAATCTCTGGTCCCCGGAGCCAAGTATCGCTCATACGTCAAGATGATTCCGACGATCGAGGACCCAACGAATTTCTTTGGTGATGTGTACGTGATGCAAGATGGTGTCATCGTGGGCATGGTCAGTGGTATTCAATTCCGCCATTATCCACGCATCCTGCTCAGCCGATTCTTCTCTCCGCCAGACAAGATGGCTGCCATGGAGGGTACACCGAAGGCCGCTGCTACTCACCCGCCTCGAGTTTCAGCGACAGCAGCGTCAAAGGCCAACACACCGGAGCCAAAACAGACACATTCTCGCCATGAATCCGGTCCTGGCAGCGAAAGCGAGCGGAGCAAGCCTGTGCCTGCCACCAATCTTCCAGATGTTGCGTCCGCTCCTTCGAAAGACGCAAGACCCGCTGCCAGCGATGCTGCAGGACCATCTGTCGAATCTGCCGCCGCTTCCGACAGCATCGCTGCCAAAGCGCTCGTACTCATTGCCAAGGAGGCTGCCCTGGAGATTTCCGATCTGGAAGATGAAGTCAGTTTCGGTAATCTGGGTATTGACAGTCTGATGTCACTGGTGATTGCGGAGAAATTTAGGAAGGACCTCGATGTTAAGGTCAGCAGCAGCCTTTTCTTGGATTACCCGACGATCGGTGATTTGCGGAAGTGGCTGGAGGAGTATTATAGCTAGTAGTTAGATAGAACTAGAGTAAACGGTGGCGACGCGTCATGTTGTTTCGTACGGAGAGTGGGTTAGGTAATCAATTGGGGCTCCGCGCGGTGGTACGCGTTGGCACGTGGTGGATTCCTGCGGCCGTTTTCATCAGAGTACCGGAGTCAGGGGTGGTGACTAAATCTGCTCTTAATTTGAAATTGTTTCGATACATTAGATTGATTTCGAGAAGGAGTCTGTTGATAACGCGAAATCTATGCGAGCAAAGGCTAAAAAGCGGAGCGCACGTGTTAGCTTTTCTCAACCTGCCACGCCTGCGTCCCGGTTTGCCAAGGTCTACTCTCCTCTCTCTTGCTTGCAACTGGATCCTTCCCATTTAGTGAAACAACTCTCCCTGACTTTCTAATGAAGCTCTGCGCACGAGCCTATTATGTTTGGGAAGGGCTATTTAGGTTGTTCACACAGCGCCATAATAGTAACACCTTGGCGCCACAGACGTACAGAGGATGAAATGAGACATCTTACGGATCTCATCCTAAACTAAGAAGTGACTTCGCAGGCTGCTCTACTTTCTCCAATATTGTTCGAAACATCTTTAACTCACAGATTGTCCGTTCCCATTAAGCACGGTACTCAGGGTTATCTTACTATCCTGCAGTGAGATCTACTCTACGCTTGTTCGCTGGGATTAGGGGTGCCTCAGTCTCCACTTGCTGATTAACATCTTTCCTACTACCCTGACAATATGAGGGAACCGAGCAATAGACTCAGTCGCCGCTTGCAGATAGCGACATAAGTACCTTCAAACCACGACGCAATTTAACATACGATACGGCGCTCTGGCCACTTCTACCTCCTCATCTTGGTCAGTACAAATGCGCGACGATTCCGTATTTACCTCCCACTGAAACTCGCCAAACCATCCGGCACATTGTCTGGTTCAGCTTGTCTTAAATGCCTGCTTTATGAACAACGCGCTAACACCCTGCAACCTCTGCCTAAAGGATTGTATTTTTACCCGCTTTTGCAGTTGGAGATTACAGCATGCTATCTGTATGCGCTCGTGGTATCAGGTCAAAGCTCTCCTGATTTAATGATGATTATATGACTCTACACATTTGGAGAGCTAAAGACTAGAGATGACCCTCGACAAGGTTAGTGTTCTCCTTGCTCTCCTCCACACACGGTCCCATATCCCTGCCTGTCCCGCTGCGCACTCGTGGTCTTTCATCAGAAGGCGAAGAGAAATTGCAGTGTGTGACATCAACACTTTGAGAAATAGCATATGGCATCAGCGAAATGAGACATTGGCACTTGGAGACTGGCTGGGACTGTTTGCTCGAAAGTGGTTCAATGCAAACAACCATTATCCTCGCAAAGTCTTCTGAGCCTAATAGTAGTACTCAAATTTGTTGTGGCTTCTCTTATCTTTTCTACCTTCCTCACTTCTCGTATAATTGCACTGTTTACATCTTCTCCCAGGAAACGTACTTACAGAAAAGACTCTAAGGCAGCATGGGGGCAAGCTCGTTCAACGCCGTCGTCGGCTGCGCGAAGTGAGGGTTGGGCTCCCCATTTGCATCACAACCGCTCCACTTGTACAAGGCTAGGGCGTAGGCGAGGATGATGTTCTGCTGCAGCTTTGCCCAGCGCATGCCGACGCAAGGGTGATGATCCTGTCCCCATCCTATGACTTTGCAAGAACGAGTCAGTCAACCTCTTTGAGGTAGTGGTTGAGAAAGACGAGGAAAAAAGCCTGGTAAAGATCAAAGTTATGGCTGCCACTAAGGACCTGTATAGATACAGAGCAGGGACGGGACGACTATTGAATAATTACAGCCATAGGCCTCCCTCTCAAACTCCTCGCGGCCTTCGCGGAAGCGCTCTGGGTCCCACAGCATGCATTCGGGCTCAGCTCCTCGTTATAGTGCACGCCGATGGCGCTGTAATAAGCAAAGCTTCCGGGAGGGATGACCTCATCGGTCCCAGGAATGGACATGGGATCAGGTGTGTCGTTTAGGCGGCCCATGGGAAGGCGACCCATGGGAAAGGCGACCCACATCCGAATTGCCTTCTTGTAGCAGTGGTCGATAGAGGGGAACGATCCAGTCGGATTGAGTCGAGCCGGTCTACCAATAATGCATTCTTATCTCTGGAGTAGGCCTAGACAGCTGCCTTGACCTCGCAATACCTACGTGTTCTCCTGCCACTCGGGATGGTGGGCTACAATTTTCAGCATAGTACCGAAGAGGATGCCGGCATTAGTGCCAGTGATGAGCTGCATGCTGATCAAAATGTTGGTAGTATAGTCCTTGCTGTCGCCGCTGTCATGAGGGTTTGCAAAGTGTCATCTACGCGAGGGGCACCCTTCTTCATTCGCTTATTGACCATAGGGATCACGATACTACCTAGACCATGACGTCCGTAACGATGCCTCTAGTATGCTATACTCAGGTATGACGCCCAAGGAAAGGCAAAAAGGTGCAAACTATTGGTAAACTGCAGAATCGGCAAGCAACTCAACAGGCTTTCCAATAGTTTCGGGTTATCCGAGATTTCATTCAAGCCTACGATCCGTGTGCCCTGTGTGATTACGATTCGAAAACAGACTCTGGCTGGATTCGCGACACCAGATGGATTGTTGGTCATCGCCTCGAAAGCGTTGCGAGCATCCTTGGTCACGCGGGGAACACGCTTGACGAGTCGCTCCGATTTCTGCAGGTCGAGGAGGAGATGCTTAGCATAGATACCACCATTGGAGAAAGCAGGTTTCCAAATGTCGTGGACGACTGTTAATCGGCTAGGTATCAAGTCCGGGCCATGTCCTATGAGGATAATCCCTTTGATAAGACTTAGGCTTCCGCTGTCCAGATACATTTTGCAGGCTTCTTCGCCTAATATACCAACTACGTGGTTTTTGCCTAGCCATAAGCTGAAATTGCCCGTCTTGGAGTTCTCTACTGCATTCTTCCTGAAAGCCCTAGGCGTCGTTGTTAGGATTAAAATTTTCGCACGTCAAAGAAATGGCAAGCAAGAATTACAATGTGTGAATAAAAGACTTACAAGAGCCTATGGATCGGATTGTGTAGGACTACTACAAAGCCAGTCGAACCGAGGGTCAGTGGGGAATGGGAGGTATCTGATTTCAGCTGAATTCTTATCTGCCGGTCAGGCAAACCACTGTGAGACATGAAGCTGGAAGTGACGTCCATGTTCGGAGCAGCGTCCGTCTTCGAAGGTACGTTGCATGGAGCAGATAGAGCACACAACACCACGGCTACTGAACAAAACAAGCAGGTTAACATCAAATAAAGGTAAATATCGTCTAAATCAGGAAAAGCAATACCTATCAATCGGGGCGATGGAAGGTCGGGAGGTTACACACATGTGTAATTCTCAATACGTCTAAGATCCGATTTCCGACAATGAAGCTTCATCGCAGAGTATTGGCTCTCTAATTGGAAAAGATCCTTCGCTGATTTTGCAGAGCAATGTACCAACAGTGATTCACACATTTGGTGGCTGACATTAGGTGCATACGGACATGATCAAAGCCGGGAGCCACTGAGCCAAAGCTGACCCTCGCTGCATTCAAAAAAGTTTCAGGCTAAGCCACAGCGGTACAAGTAGGTATTCCCTCAAAGCGAGACGCAAGAACAATTGTACGGCGAGCCTCCCAATGATTGACGGCCATTACTGAAGCCTCTAATAGCACTCCAGAAAGCATTCAACTGCTCCACTGGTTCCATTCTATAGATTTTAATAGACTATTATTATTTGCAAGATGTTGATATTCAGAAGGGAAGGACTGAGCGACAGTACCCTTTTCGGTTTCAAAAGAAAGTAATTCCCTTTCCAATTCAATTCATCATGTAATGCTCGCTATAATCAAGAATAAAAGTATTTAATAAATTAGAAAACCCCAATGTTCCCGATGTATACAACGCTATTGGGAACCCCTTAGCGCGTTCATTGGGATGTCACAAAGAGAGCAAGTGTGCTGGTGCACGTATTGATTGGTCTGATGTCTTAAGAGTCTAACTAGATGAAAGTGAAGGTGATAACCTTATCCCCTCCATGGCTTCTTCCCCTTAGTTTTTCTTTTCTTTTCTTCTGAATACGCGAACCATTGTCTGCTTTTATGCTTCTCCCGCGACGTGCAGACGCTATTGCAGAAGAGGCGACTGATGCTGTCGAAGGGTCACCACTAGAGTCGAAACTATGAAGAAACTTATCGTCGTCTGTGATCATGGTTGCTGGTGATTGAGTTGCATTGGTCCTGGACTCAGTCTGCTCCTCAAGGCAGATGTCCTCGGATGGGTGAATGTTTCGAGAAAGTGACGACATTGCTTCATCAAGCGGGCTATAGGAAAAATCAATTTTGCTTTCGTGTGCAGCGAGCAGATGAATCCACCAAAGTGCCAAATTGACTGTTAACCCGTCGCTATCATTCGTGTTCCATTTAATCGCCTTATATTGGAGGTAGCCTGCCGTTTTTGTTTGTTGCTCTGGTCTGTATCCCAATGTACGCACGCCGCCGGTCTTGCTCTGATCGTTGGGTCGGACGCGGATACAATCGAGCTCTTCATCCGTTATGAGGAAGCCATAACGGGTGTTGGCGCTGATACAGTATCTAAATATTTGCATTACGGGCAGTATTCCTAAATCATTACTCTGTGATTCTTTGATCTCTCCCAGCGGGATCTTCTCGCTCTTCCACTTTTCGCTGAGCTTCGTATCGCCGGGTAGCACTACAGTGGGCATTCGAAGATCAGGGTCGTTGTCGTTGTCGCAGGATCTAAGCCGTACTCCGGCCCGATCAGGTCGCTGGCGTTGCGATGAGAGATTGAAGAAAGAGGCTTGACCACCACGAGCCATCCGTGCGTGAAATTCATTCATCGCAGGATGCTGCTCATGCACCACTGCAAGCGCTTCGGATACTACTGACTGTGTCCATTTGATCAGCAAGGAGTCTAGAGAATCCTCGTCACTAATCGTGCGGAACATCGCAGGGATGGGTGAGAACTGAGGTAGATCCTTGTTGAGAGGTTTTCGAAGGATGCTATAAAGCAAACGGCCTGACATCCTCTGTAGGGTGTCATAGTTGAATTCGTCCCATGGGTAGATACTGGGAGGCCGCCAACCGGGACTCTTCGTCATTGTCGTACTTGAGGAGGTATTCCCGAATCGCCACAACGTTGGATGGTCTCTCTTTAGATAGCTCAGAAGTGTTTCTTTGGCCATTGTTGTGCACGAAGTAGGATGTGAATGCTCTTAATTTTGAGATGACCACCATTTCTGCGCAAGAGCGCGCGGGTATTTGAAGCCTTGCAAACCCACATGATGTGTAGATGCAAAGATATGTCACGCTGCAGACTGCTCAGACAAACAATTGTAATAGGCGTTGATTGAAGTGACACAGTCCAGGGAGCTGAAGTGTATGATGGGTTATCAGCTGCAACAGACTGAATCGAGCCCGCACCTCTTAGATAGTCTATCATGCCCCACCTTTGCTCTGCACTGCTGCAGCACGCTCTTCACTTTTGCTGTCTGACTCCCCCGATATGCCTCGACGAAAAGGGACCGTGATTCATAAACTGCCCCGATGCGACGAACCGAGATTAGAACAATTCCCTTACGACCATAAAATTGAGTTTCGAAAATTGTTGGGCCAAGACAGAGAGCAAGGCGGGGTCATCGCAGGTCATGGCTACGTGTTTAGTGTTCTGATCGACTCTAAACCGTTCGCATTGAAAATGGTAGGGGAAATCTACTACCGGTCAGGCCATGACAGCAAGTATTCTGAACCATTCCACTAGTTCAAATTCTATGACACGTCCGATGGTCGCGATCCACTCACAGACGATGAAAATAGGCAGGTGTCAGATGAAATTGTGGAAGCTCATTGCGATTCTTTCTACGCCGAGTGCCGTGCATATGGCCGTATTAAGGAGAAGAAGTGCAAACGACTTCTCGCTGTGCCGTGTTACGGTTTTCTTCATGTTGCTGCTGAGGAGGAAGAACGGTTATACGAGCTCTTTCAAGTTGAAGACTGGAATCGACAGCCTGATGAGCACAGACAGAAGCCCAGTGATAGATCGCCATTCCGCGCTCTCGTAAAACAATTAGTCGAGGACGATCCTCCTCTCAATCCTCGTCGTATGCTCGCAGAACTACGTCAGTTGAAAAAGATTGGTGTCCACCCAATGGACGTTTGTATGAGAAACTATAAGGGGGGCTATCTTGTTGATTTCAGCATTGCATGGACAATGCCATACTTCATGACCAGATTTCTCTCTCAAAGGCAGCTCGATTCGAGGCTGAGACGCGATTTAATCGATTTTGATGATCTTGTCAAGGAATCTGGGGTTCGAACAAAAGTGCGCGCCGCGACTGAACCCATCATAGTACGTGCTTCAGAGACAACAGGACGCATCACATCAAACACAGACGATATTCCAAAGCTACGACCGCGCAAATAGTATAATACAGCTTCATGATATTCTCCCAGTCGTCTTTCATACGACTGGAGCGGGAGTGGAAAAGGATGAGATGCATTTTCAGACCGCATGCAGGACTTCTGTGGGATTTGATATCAAATCATGCCGCCGTTGAATCGAAAAATCTGACCACCAATCCATTTGCTTCCACTAAGCCAATTTCCCTCCCAGGAGGTCTCGATTTGTTTGCAGGATTCAAGCCTGCAATGCGCTTGAGCGACTGCTCACTCTTGCCGTGATGGAAGAGTTCCGTTCTTGTAGAACCGAACGCCACAGAATTGACTATTTGCGACTAAGGTCCTTGGTCAGCACGTGTACTATTTGCTCTATGGCTTGGTAAGTGAAAAGGGACCCTTATAAACGTTAAAAGCGGCTCCGGCGCGATACCGGAAAAGGGGGCCCAACAGCAGGTGCAAGACTAACCGCAAAAGGGCTGCACCCGGACATGGGTGACATCGACAGAGAATACCTTATTAATGAAGACTCTCATTTCATCTAGACCGTTTCATCGATATTCTCTCTTTTGCTTGCATAAAATTACCACGGGGAATCCTAGCAGACAGACCCAAGCTAGCTTAGAGCGGGTGGAAGCCGTCCGATAGCAGTATGTAAGCCACATCGACTCATATGAGGGCCGACTCTGTTACAGTAAGGTCATCTGTGTAAGCCTGATATCTGACGGCCAAGGCTACTGTGACGCCACTGCGAGATCGAAGCTTATTCGCCACTGCAAGTCGTCCTCTACTATCGTGAACACTGTTGATAATTTCTATCAGTTTATCCAGTTCCAACCCGCATTCGTTGATCAATTGCAGACGTGAGAGATCGTGCAAGCGTGCCAGGCCCTCAATGTTTGGATCAACAGCTCCTGGCTCCGGCAACATCGGTGGCGCCAAGATCAGGGTTGCTGAAATATTTGCACGTAACACACCAAGATGCGCTCTCAACTCGGCAAGGATTCGTGCTGGGAGAGGAGGGGATGGCGTGGTTAGCCGAAGAATATATACCGCAGCATCCTTGACCACTTGGACCGCTGCAAGCATTCTTCTCTGCACCGTCACGCGCCCGTCAAAATCCTCGACTTTCCCAACATCAACTGTGCAATCGATGTTCAGTGCTGGTTCAACCATCTGGACAATCAAATGAAGTGCTGGGTGCATGTCTGCAAGGGCTATGGCAGTTTCCGTCGAGTGGGCGCAAACCTATATATGGAGTCAGGGGATTAGCTAAAGGCTGGACATGTTTGGTTGTCAACATAAGCGTTCAAGAGCAAGAGACTCACGTCAACTATCGTCGCACTGCCCAGACTACGCCAGTTAAGCCGGCTAAGAAGCTCAGTAATGCTGTCGTCCATGTCTCCGACACACCTCTGATAGGCGGACCATTGGCGCTGCAGTCTTGTCCGTTCAACACAGGCCATTTGGAACGGCTGTGGCGTGTTGAAGGTAATGGAATATGCACTGTCGTTTGTAGATTCTGAATTTTTATTTCGCTGCGTTGACGAAACCATTTGCAATGCTGTGGGTGCTACTGTTTCAGCCAGAAACATGGTTGCATCTAAAAATCCGAGATTGGTCACGAATGGTGCCGACAGGACCGTATGAGCGATATGACCTGGTCGATGCTCATGAAGAAAACCAGCAGTCGCTGTCATACGCACAACACGACATAGCTGCGTCTCTGGTACGCCAGCCAGGTCCGCGACCTCTTTGGCAGGGATGCTGCCACTGAGTGGGATACACGCAAGCACTTGGAACTCGCCCAACCATTTCAAACATGCGAGAAGTTGGTTCTGTGCAGACAGTTTAAGAGTGTTTCTCCTACTAAAGTTTGTGGTGCGGCATACCTGGGAGGCTAGATGCAGGAGAAACTCGGCCGGCTGAACCAACAGAGTCTGTAATCGGGCTGCGATGGTGAGTATGCTCTGCCTCGCGCGATCCGCCTCGCCGAGCATGACTTTGTTAATGACCGGATTGAGCGTCGAGGCAGTGCCATCGCTCCGTAAGTGTTGACTAAGGGTTCGAGCAGCAATGACAAGTTCGTTACTCCATGTCTCGAGCTGGTTTAAATCCATTATGGCCGCAAAATAATGACACCAAGAATCACCAGAGTTCTGAGCCAATGTTGTTCACAAGGATTAGATCAGCATACAAGCAGGCAATTGACGTAGACACCCGTTTTTTGGCTCCGATATCTACGGCATGCATTAGTGTACTCTCGTACAAAAGATATATGGGCAAATACCTAGGGAGGGCACATCTTGAAATCTGAGCAGGTCCTACAGGCTCGACCGCACGAGATCCTGTTGAAAGCCTCTTTAGATTAGTTTCTCCACTAGAAGATGCAGTGAGCTTGGGACGCAAGAGGTCGCGTAGAAAAGCCGTATCCTGAAGATCTGTACTACGTCGCAGATCCAAGGTCCGCCAGTCACGCACTACTCTACCGTACGTACATAATCATGAAGGAGAATCGTCGGATAATCAAAGCTTGGACACTCAGCTACAAACGGTGGAGACTTCAAGTACGTTACTCCACAGTGATCAAGGGTTTCCGAGCTGGCTATAGGAGCAGAGTTTGTAACACTACATAACATTGCGTGCTACGCCTGGGGCCGAAGAAGGAAGTACTGCAAAGTGATGCATATCTGCGTGGACATATAGATGGCCCACAGCTCTTCAACAGCATGTCTTGCGTATGACTCTTGGATGATTTGAAGGACAGAACCGCTCGGAAATGAACTCGACGCCTCGACGTCCTCTATGGCGCGGTAGTTAGTAGGACTGGAAGTACTATACTCCGGAGCGGAGATAGGTTATTCCGAAGCGGCTCCTTCTCGTCGCGTCTCTCGTTCAGCCGCTCATGCCGCCACTTTTCTCTTCGCATCTCGACTTCTCATCCACTTGTCATCAAAATCCCTTGAGGATTGGAGGCTCATCATATCGCAGGATCGACATTCCTAAACGAGCTATACTGTACCTGGTGGATCTGCAGGAGACGTGGTCAAACTTGAACGAGAAAAAAAAAGAGAAGTTGAAGTAGAGTATCGTAGTTGGGGAACCGATGGAAGGATAAAATGGCAATTTGGATCTGTTTGACTGGGATACTCCGCTTTCAAGAGCCTGCAATGCGTCTCTCCACCGGCTCTAAAGACTTTGGCCTTCTGTGAAAAATCTGCTTCAGTAGCGCTCACTCCACATGTGGCTCTGGCGTCAAATTCGCTGGAATCGTATCTCGAATGGAACTTTGATGAAGAACACTGTCAGACGTCACAGACGCGAGTAGGTGTAGCCATTGAGGACATCAAAAGTAGAAGGGATATGGGAACGACCAAGCTCAAGTTATCGCTCTTTGGCGAGAATAGGTGAGGCGGAGGAGGTCGTTGCCATGCTGCTGCAGAGTTATCGCCTAAAACTGCGTTGCTTCAAGCCACTCAGCTGCTAACAACGTCTATTCTCATATAAATGCTCAAACAGCAAAACTTTTCGCATTTATCGCATGCCGAGAGCTCTAGAATGTGATCCAAGGACTCTGGGAGCCTCGAATGAATATGTACGCAGCTGCTAACTTACACTATCTGGACTTTATTCCCCAACAGCTCAATTGTCATGGTCTGTGCTACTCCAAGCGTAGTCTTCTGATCCGAGACATTCTCCATCTAGAATGTTCCCAGAGCACCCAAAATCGCCCCCGCTAGTGGAAAGAGCGACCTCATTAAATGCAAGCGAGTCCACTTCACTACCAGCTCTTGAGCCTGTGAAAGTTCAGATACCAACGGCTCTACCTTGCTCGCTGCCTCCAGCCCAAACAGACGATCATTCGTTGGAACCATGAAAATCCACGTGAATGGGATCATGCTGACCGTCGTGAGACCAGCCAACGCGAAAAGACCCCACGTCCTCCGAGCACTACGCCTTCCAATGCATGTGTAGCCATACAGGACCAACGTGCAGATGGCCATGGCTGGTAAGACTCGGTGTCCATAATGATACATACGCGCCCATTGGGAAAAGAGTTGGCTGGCTTCAGTCGTCGTATCCAAAAGGACTGGAACAGCCACAAGAGACAGCGACATCATTGTGCCTGAGCAAGCGTCAATCTAGATTCGCAATTTCAGTTCAACAGCAACATCGTTGGATCCGCACCTGAGAGAAAGGCACCTGTTACTACTGCCGTGGCTTGAACGCTGGCTATGGACATTGCGCTAATGGTCTCTTAGGGAGTTCGTGTTTAGTACGATACCGGCAAAAATGAGGACGCAAGATGACCCTATTGATCGAAGCACGGTGTTGATGGGTGCAGAAATTACGTCAAGGGCGGCTTTCTATGTCTATCGCTGCTAATTTTTGCGCTCAGCTTGCAAACATAGAGTCAAATTTATCGTCAGATCGTGAAAGTGCAAAGAATATTGTGATTGAGTGCGAGCGACATTGACGAAATCGCGTGAGCGGCAAGAGACACGCTATGTTTCGGTCAATCGGAAATAATTGTCAGAGACGAGAAAAACTCCGAAATCTATACTTGCCGGGGATGCTGCAAAGATGCAACGCTATTCAACATCAGAAACGTTCCAAACTTTCGGAATGTCCCGACTCCCGAGAACCATCTTCGGAGCGTTTCCCAAGCAGACGGGAGGGCTCTGACTTCCGCTGTACCCGATCGGAAAGCCGACCATTTCTCTTTACAGCCTTGCCCCACTTCGGAAAGCACAATCAGCGTGTCACCAAGCCATATGCGCGAGCTGCGTTGAGTCCCTAGGCTGGGCTTAAGCCTCTTTTCTAGCTACTACGCAAGGATACTCTGAGAGCCCATTGTGTATGCAGATGCGGCTCCGGCTCTCTTCTCCCGCTCAGCCCATATCACCATTGCTTCCGAGGCATTGTACTTCAGCGAAACGTCACGACAGTTATTAATCAATTGGAAAGCGGAAATTCCTATAGTTCTTAACAATGGCTTGGGCATCCTCGGCATTTTCTGAACAGAGCGTCAACACAATTTTCAATCAAGTTCTTTTCAAGACAGTAATTTCACCAAAGCTTTGGAAATAAGAATTGCTGGCACCGCCAGAGTGTTAGCCACCTGAGGTTAGAAGATCGACGCTATGTAGCTCACTTGTAGGAAGCCACACCCATGATTCCGTCGCCTTGCATGGTATATTACAATCAGCAAACGTACCGTCTTAAGACAAGTATCGATGCCGCCTAATAGATAATGAGAAATGTGGAAGATGGAAAGAGGAAGGAATCGAACAGCAAGCTGATATTGGCGGCGCCGAAGAATGCCGATTCAGGCTGACTCCACCACCGCCGAAAAATACATTTAACAGCGCTTCATCTTGCAGAAGATGTTCACGTTCTAGTAGTTCGGAAGAGTGAGGATAGTTTATGGCCTTACAGAAGGAATCCACGTCCTGTCAGAGGACATCGAGCCGGCCAGTGAACCGGGACCCACTAAACTTGTCGGTTTTTCTTTTTTGCAGAGTGTGATTGCCATGGATAATCAAAGCAACCTTCATCGGATAGGCTTCCTTCGGAACGTCATGACTGGACGATTTCTGGCGTTATCGGAAGTCGTTGGGTACACGTTCTTCGTTTAGCGACAGAATGGCTTGGGTGCTGGCATGCACGAGATTCTTGCCGGCGAGCAAGTGTATCAGCGCTGTGGGGTCTAACTCTTCATGGAAAGTGCTATAGAGAGCTTTAAGATAGATGTCGTGATCAGGACGGCTTGACTCCCAAACCCAGTATGCAATGCGAGATTGAGATCAGCCGGGAACGCACGCAGTCCTCGACTCAGCTTAAGTCCAAGCGTGCCAATTAGCGCTCTTTTGCATACGAATGAGGTTGGGTTGATACCGGAACCGTGCAAGGAAGCTGAACGACCTAGAACGTAGACTGACGACCGTAATGACATTGCGAACGCCGCATTAGACCCCCGATGCTGTTGGATCGTTCTCGCCACTCCAGGCGAGAAGAAATCTAAGTCGATTATAGCCTTCTCAACCGATCAATCATTTCCCATGAAAGCGCCCTGAGTCGACCTCGTAAGTCGACATCTAATTGATCGTACATTACCGCCGAAATCGGCAAGGTCATCTCGCTATCCGGATCCGAGCTCTCCGGCGTCTCGGTCCCTTCTCTTCTTCCTTTATTTGTCGCCTGCACTTTGAGCTTTGATGATAGCTGATCAACAACACGTCGCACCCGGTGGAGCTCGCTCAAAACAAGCTGCGCTGCCATGCGTGCTGAATCCGTGCCGTCTAGACAGTAGCTGCCAACGGTGGTAGGACTTTGAAAGGGTTGTTCAGACGGTGATGATTGGCTCAAGTGGCATGCTTGAAGGCTCTGCGAGCCATGCTTGTCGCGTGCGACAGCTGCGTACCAGCCTAACACTTTAAAGATTATAAGCGACATGATGGCGAGTAGATAGCCGTCCTGTGAGCACGAACATTTCAGCATTGTGCTTACGGCTTCAATAGTGGCTTCATTCTGGGCGATCACGGCTTGAGTCGATGGGATCGTAGTAGCCCTTTCGAGCCCTTGAGTTGTCCAGGTCATGCATGTGTTCGAGGGCGAAGGGAAGAGCTGTTTCATAATTCCAAGAGCTCGGCCCAGGCATGACCAGGACGAGTCAGTTGTGCGGACCTCCTGGCAATGTCGTATTTCTCCACTGGGAGAGGTTGAGTTTTTCGGTGTAGAGCTCGGAATGGAAACGGGAAGTCTCTCTGGAACGGTAGCTCCGAAGACAGGGAAAGTATCTGTAAGACAGTCGGAGCCATTTCCGTCGCTGTGAACACCTGTAGGGAAGAAATCTCCTGCCCCGAAGATATTAAGGTCTGACATCTCAGAGGAGAGTGATATCGGTGTGGTGAATAGGTCATCAAGGTCCATCTCTATATCTGTAGATGTCGAAGAGAGGGCCTGGTCTGTTGGACCGAAGAAGTCCTGCAACAGGTCTAAAGATCTAGACACGTTCGCTTTATTAGAATGATGCACAGCTCCTGATGATTGCCGAGTATCAATGTTTGGGTATGAAGAGGAAGTGATAGCCCAACTGGCTGGCGACGGGAAATGTACAGTGCCATTTGTATCTGTTGCGGTGATGGAGGCATCACTGCCGCGGGTCTCGTTAGTTGTTGACCGGCTGTTGGGCTTTCTGCCTCCTCGTTTCGCAACAACATATTCACAAGTGAGACCACGCTTTGCACAGCGAGAGCATGTTGGCTTCTCTTGCGGGCATTTCAACTTGGAGGATGCGCAGGGATGGCAGCTGTTACGCAGTTTCGGCCGGCCAGGTGCAGCAGTATGCCCATGGAAAGGGGCAGAAGGCGTGGGTAGGCCTGTACCCGGAGGATACACTGCGTTCATGACCAGTAGCTCAAGTAAACCTTAAGAAGGGGGTGACGCTGAAATGATACTGCAAAGAAATAGGCAGAGAAATCTTGAGTGGATTTTAAATTGACAACTCCAGCGAAGTAAGCTTTGACGACCTCAAGTCTGACTTGAAGCACGAAATAGCCTTGCTATTGTCAAGAGCCAATCGAGCATTTCTTCGCTGCTGTAAATAGAAGAGCAGGGAAGAGATCACCAAAAGAGTTCGATTGGTGCATGTTGTACCAGATCGGCAGATGAAGTATTAGATATGCAGGATCTTATCACTACCTGTACGGCCTCCCCACTTGCATACCGACTTCGGCTCTCTCGACCAAAAATCTGAAGATAGATACCTCAATGCGAAGCGATGGACATACCAGATATGTAGTGTCGGAATTCATTAGCCAATAGCAACCTCAAATCGGTACCCCATCTGAATCGTGGGGGTCCATCATCCCAACCACCTTTGCTCGAAGATCTATCTAGGCAGGCGAGCAATTTGCTCATGGTGGACTTCTCCATAGGCTGTTCAGTGGGTCAAGCATAGAGCCGTGATTTGTGCGGAGTTGATGAAGGATCCGCCTCACCACCTAAAGTGCGGTGCTCGATGTGGATGCACGAGCCACCTCATGGGCTTGTAGCTAGCTCCACCTTGCTGGTTCATTCTACCGTCCTTTTCTCCTCTACGCATTCTGCCTTCACTATGATGCGGAATACGGACATGCTCGTGCCTTCCTCCGCCACATGTTGCAGGTACGATGCACCATCGTCAACACTCCACAGTCTAGAATCTCTACTCAAGCTAGCTCGGCCCTGTAGCTAACGACCTTTTATTTCATTCCCCCGTGGCGTGCTCGAACCTGCATCTGAATTGACCCTGTTGCTGAATCTGCTACCCATCCAGCTGTCGAACCTGTGGGCGACCCTGCTACGGAAGTAGCTGCAGTAGTTCGTCGTGGCTGCAGAACTAGCTGCCGAATCGGTCCAGGCCCATGTGTGGTTGCTGCTACTTCGGCTGCTGTAGCACAGCAGCCGACGCCTAATTAGGACCTTACGCCCTCAGCTCAAATATGCTTCTCGCTGCTGAAGACCGGCTCGTGCTCTGCTCACCATTATTTGGAACCTATTACTGGGTACCTGATTTCATTGGCCGACGTGGAAATCCTTACATCCCCAATCTGCAGTCTTTGTCAATCTTACCTAAAGGAGACTGGGACCTTATTTGATTTTGTCGTGCGCAGCGTTGGGCTCTCCACATTATGGAACTGAGAAATGTACAGTATGTCATCAATGTCCTGGTATAGGTTTTCATGAACGGGATGACGAGCTAAAGTTTCCAGAACGAGGTACAATAGTTGGCTTCAGGATGCTCTGAGCTCTTGAGGCGAGCCCCTTGGTCTTCTCACAGAATAATTGCGCGAAGAAGAACATACCGGTAGACTTCGTCTCAGCCTGTAGAGCCTGCTCCTGAGTTTGCTCATAGGTAACTTGCAACATGCGACACATTATCAAAATATGTTGAGCGGTATAGCGCTGAAGCAATTCTTCTCTATATCTGTTTTTGTATTTACACGGGTAGGTGATACTAATCTACACCTTTGAATCTCAGACGCATTGCATATAGTACGGTGGCGAGACATCCGAACAGGTAGAACCAGAAGCACAGGTCGTACACCCTGTATATCCCGTTCCACCACATTGTCCATACTTTGCCACAGAACAAGCACCAGGCGCCGCTCCACTCGATGTCGCAACGCTAGAAGTACTTGCTTGTGTAGGGCTTGAGCTAGCCTTCGCCGTCGTAGTGACGAGGGTCGAAGTCGTAGCCTTACTTGCCGAGGCGCTTGTGGCAACAGAGGCACCGGGAGTGCTGAGCTCGGCGCCAGAGCACGCTGCACCGGCCGACTTGGTCGAGCCGCCGGAGTACACGCTAGGACCAGGTGCAATGTACGTTGACATGGACTGATAGATATTGATGAGGATACCGGGATCAGAGGCGCTGTAGGCTCCAGGGAGGAGCACGGTGGCTGGGTTCGCGGAGCCGCCGCCGGAAACCGTGAGTTGGTCTAGAATAAGCACTTAGTACGTCTTGTGTGGCTTGTGATAGTAAAGGATGGGTTAAGAAGAGAAAAGTTTGTGCTTACAGCAACTCGTGTAGAACTGCGCACCTCCGGTACTGCTAGCTACGTGCAAGGCAATGACCTCCGCACGAAGCAAGTAGTCACCAGCTGCAATGTCTGAGGGGATCTTGACATTCATTTTCCCACAGCAAGTGTTCAAGTCCTTGGTGCCCCAATTGTCGGTGGAACCCGTGCTGCCAGCGCCAACGTTCGCCCATGAATCTTCGAAGACTTTGAACCAGCCGCTTGAGCCATCGGCGGTGGCGGCGTTGCTGACTTTGCTCATATAAACTTGGACAGGCCCGTAGTGGTCGCCGCCAATGGCTTCATTCGCGCAGGAACGATCGCCCGGTTGCTATCGAAGCAGCCGTTTTTAGCTAGAGGAGGGCTATGAGAAGATACCTAGCCGTACCTGGTGCATCTCCACTGTCACGGTTTGTCCGGCTGTGACAGCACATTTTCCTGCAACACCTGTCGTACCGCCGACGTTGCAACGGATGTCCGTTGATGTGACGTCTGTTACGGGGTTGTTTGAGGGTGGTAGACGGACGCAGGTACTGCCGTGATTTCTTGAGCTTTTGGACACCACGACGAAAGTAAGGAAGACATATCTTGTCAACGCCATTGACCCACAGGTCTTGAAATGTTGCGTGAGCTGCAGCTTGTTGAGCCACAAGCACAGCGAAGAGAGGAAAGACAGAGGCGTGCATCTTCGCTGATCAAAAAGTCCGACGGTTAAGGAGATAAGATAGGATGCTCTACAAAAGAAAGCCAAGCAACGGAGGACAAGGGAAGCCTTATGTATCAGCATCGCTACCGTCTAACGGTTATATCTGCTATTGTAGCATTTCGGCCCGTGGCTACGTGAACCACCTGATCCTACCTTCATATGTGACCAGATTATCCGTCCATCAATACCAGTCTTGAACATGGTCGCCTTGGCCAATGGTTCTGGTCCGTGTGGATAAAGGGTATAGCTCGAATAGTTCTCGTGGTCTTGTGATGGGTGTGCCAGAGTGTCGACTAGGTATATTAGCAATATATGGTACTTTGGAAGAATCTGGATAATTGGAAATGATTAACCGGAGATCAATCCTCCGCCTGTATCCGAGGTTCCGCCGGACCCCTGAGCATGCACGCTAAATGAAGCAGTACAGGACATAGGCACAAAAATTAATAGGTCCAACGGTATTTCTGATCATGGTTAGGGGATTTCCCCCTTTGCCGTTTGTTAGCGCGCCTACTCCGGGATTGCACTGCGAGCGAAGCCCGTTTAGAGCTGGCCATAGTGGTGTTTAGATGTGTCTGGGCCACCGCACCTCAGCGGCGACCAAGACTTCAGCCTCAACGTTTCTATATTATACTTGCCGTGCATTCCGGCAGACGCGCACCAACGCTGAGCGACTTGTGATACATGGCCCACGTTCTCTACAGTGATACTGGAGCCAAGACCTGCGCTCGCTTCCGCCACAGGTGGTTTGACAAATCTTCACACTCAATCCGGGAGATTGATTAGCAGGAATTGAATACTTGAAGTGTACGAAACATGAAAGAAGAGTCATGAAGGTGAGCTTTTTGTCAAGACCGACATTTGAGTCTGGGACAAGCGATGGTCATGAATAGCCTCGACACCTATTTCAAAAACTCACTTCGCCGAGCCTTCCAGTAAACGAGTCGAGCGATACATGGTCGGTGATAGTCTAAGAGGTTCATTAATTGATAAGGGGGCTTGTTTAGCTCCCCTAAGAAGGTAAACATGAAGCAGCTTGAGGAAGAAGATTTGTTCGCGATGCGATCAACTTTGACAATGACGTCGTTCTTCCCCTGAGATAAGAGCCCAGACTATCCCTAATAAAGGCTAGCCTGTAGATGCTGCTATATTATTAGTATTCTCTGCGTCCGCCCTCATCTTCTTACTGGCTCTGCTCACTCACTAATTCTCTGTAATTTGCTTCCTGTACTTGCCTCTAACGTGAATCCATGGTCAACAAAGAAATCCAGGACGCCCTCAGGGCATTCGTCGCCGAACGCGATTGGGCGCAATTCCACACTCCAGAGAACCTTGCTAAGAGCGTGGCGATTGAAGCCGGTGAACTACTCGAGTGCTTTCAGTGGGGCGCCGAAGCCAAACCAGAGCGTGTTCGTGAAGAACTTGCCGACGTACTGACCTACTGTTTGCATCTCGCTGATCGCATTGGAGTCGATCCTGACAAGATCGTCTTGGAGAAGCTCGAAACCACGCGGAAAAAGTATCCTGTAGACAAGGCACGAGGAAGCAGCAGAAAGTATGATGAACTCTAACATAGCCTGGCTTGAGTTCTCCAAGGCCGCCGTCACGACATGGAAGTTTCACGACGAGAAACATGGCAACTGGCCTGTCGTATATGTACTAGACAATGGCCAGGACTCTGTACGGAGCAGTCGCAACAACCTGAGGGATGTTTACGTTGGCGAATCGCTCAACGCCGCAGGTCGACTGCGTCAGCACCTTGACACGCCCGCAAAGCAGCACCTCAAAAACATTCGAGTCATCATCGATCCAAGATTCAACAAGTCCGTCTGCCTCGACTTGGAGTCCTATTTGATCAAATTGCTGGCCGGTGATGGCGCTAACCGGGTACTTAATCGCAATAATGGAATTACAGAGGCCAAATACTACCAACGCGAAGTGTACCGCGAGAGGTTCCGCAATATCTTTGAGCGACTTAAGGGAGATGGGGTTTTCACGCGAAGCATTCCTGAAATTGAGAATAGCGACTTGTTTAAGCTGTCACCGTTCAAAGCACTGACGGAAGACCAAGCAGCTTCTGTTGAGGATATCCTCAAAGGCCTCCTTATCGACATCGAGAGAAGTGCCGAAAGCACGGTAGTGATCCAGGGCGATCCGGGCACAGGCAAGACGGTCGTAGCTATCTATCTGATCAAGTTGCTTGTTGACATTCAGAACTCCACTTCGCTCGAGGATCTTGCCCCCGACTCTCGTTTCTCTAACTTCTTCACCGAAACCAACCGGGGCCTTCTCGACCATCGCCGCATTGGTCTTGTCGTGCCGCAGCAATCATTGCGGGAATTCATTAAGAAGGTCTTCCGGAAGACGACTGGGCTTCATCCATCAATGGTTATGACACCGTTTGACGTGGGAGAAGCCGAGGGAATATTCGATCTGTTATTAGTAGACGAGACTCATCGGCTCAATCAGCGTGCGAACCAGCCATCAGGACCTCTCAACAAGAAGTTTGCAACTATCACAGGCGAGCTCTTCGGTGACGACGACGCTAACAAGAGCAAGACTCAGCTTGATTGGATACGGAAGAAGAGCCGGCATCAGATCTTTATCTCGGACGCCGCGCAGAGTGTTCGACCAGCCGATCTGCCTTCGGAGCTACTGTCGAATCTTATTGCCGATGCTCGTGCATCGGGCCAGTACTTCCAGCTTCGGACTCAAATGCGGGTACAGGCGGGATCGGATTTTGTCTCTTACGTTCGCTGGATGCTAGACCCACATCTATTATCGTTACCAAGGAGGAGACAAGACTTCGGAGAATATGACTTCCGCGCGTTCGACAGCATTACGCGCATGCAAGACGAAATTTTCCAGCGCGATGCTGAGGTGGGCCTTTCACGCATGGTGGCTGGCTATGCATGGGAATGGAAGACCAAAAAGGACAAGAATGCCTTTGATATCGAAATTGATCAAACGCAGCTTCGTTGGAACAGCACTCCAACTGATTGGATTGCCTCCAAAAATGCACTCGAGGAAGTGGGATCCATTCATACGGTCCAGGGATACGATCTAAATTACGTCGGTGTCATTATCGGCCCTGATCTGGGATTCGACCCTGAACGGAGACGCCTTTTCATTGATCGTAACTCGTACTTTGACAAGAAGGGCAAGGAAAATAACCCAACGCTCGGCAAAAGCTATTCGGATGACGACCTGCTGCGATTCATCACGCAAATCTATGCCGTGCTCATGACGCGTGGGATCCGGGGAACGTACGTCTATGCATGCAATGTTGGATTAAGGGAATATCTTCAAGGATTTATCCCATTTAGTCCCTAAAACCATGTAAGCCCATTAGTGACAATCTCATGAGATTTCCAGAAGGGATGAGAAATGAGGAGGGCATTGAAGGAGATAGATCGAGCCTTGACCATGGCTTCGTAACCCGTGAAGAAAGGGATCTTGCTAAAGATACGATCGGCCACTACACCACTCTCTCTTATCAAATGAGTGAAGCCCATCGTAGGAGGCTGGCCTATTGTTCTTGCACAGCAGAAAACTGTTTGTGAAGGAAATTTTTAAGAAAACGCAGAAAGGCAGAGAGCGCAGAGCTTGGACGTCGTAGGTTTCTGGACTTTGATATGATGATCAAGACGAGATTAATTGGTACCTGAAGTCTGGTCTCGTACTATATCATAAAGCTACAAATGTGAATGGAAATGTTTTCCTTTTGACCGTACCGCTCCCCTTCATTGAAGGTGCTTGGGCTTTGAAACTCCCATGAGAGGAGAAGTTCTCCGGATTAATGACTTCATCTGTCTATCGTGATTGCCCGAGCCTAGATTTAATACAGTCTGTCAATCTGAGCGAAGCCGTTCTGCCCTGCAACTGACTGCTCCCACTGCACCCACTCATTTGGGTCCACCTCGAAAGATAGGAGATCGGGGAAGTCGTAGGCGTCAAACGGCTCGAAATCAGCGAGATCTTCTTCATCTCTTTGACCCTGCGATTTGTTGTAGCCGTTAGAAATCCGAGTGACAGGCTCGGAATCTGCAGATCGGTTGTTGGCTTCAGATGGTGGTTCCGTTACAGGTTTGCGGCAGCGACGGATCGCATTGATATATTCAGGTGTTGACGAGATAGGGAAGCCTTCGATCTTCGAAGCCGCAACGTATTCGTCCCAGACTTCCAGCGTCCACTTGCCTAATGCCGCATACACAGCTGCAGTGGATTCCTCGAAGATCTGAGGGTAGTATGAAAATACCTTACCAATCAACTGCCATAACTTATCGACTTCAGATCCTGATTTGCGGTGCCGTGCTTCGATGAGCACGTAAAGTATTGAGTTCCAAAGATAGCTCGTGCCGATCTGCCAGGTGAACTTCTGTAAACCTTGACCATCTGACTGCATTAAAGCTGTATACTCTAAGAGTTTCGTAGCATTTGCAAATACCATATCACGCTCGCTTTGAGGAACCTTGACGGGGCTGTTGGCGAATTGCCGTGGATTGTGAGCAAACAGCTTCATTTTGCACACTGATGACTTAATCATGATTGATCCAAAGGTATGAAGTGGGTTCGAAGGATCGCAATATCGTAAATATTTATTTTCCCAATGGTCCTCAATCTGGCTTATGACGGCGTCTTTCTTAGCAAGTGTGGTATCTGGGCTATAGAGCACCTCCCAGCACACATTACCGGGATGCGTCGTGGAAAACTTTCGTAAAGTCTCTATGATGTCGCATCTGATCAAGCAAAGCGAAATAGGAGTGATACCGTTTCGCTCTGATGGCAGATCAACCATATCCGGGTTGAAGTCTTCGTCGTCGACATTCAGAGGCATTTTAGTATCTCCACAGGAGAGATCCAGAGATGCTCTCGTGCCCAGTAAGTCGGCTGTACGAAAGTCCACATGAACGAGGTGCCACCAAAGTCGTCTCCGCATTTCAGTCTCGAATGGAGAAAGTCCAAGAGACGTACCATCCCTGTGGAGTCCCATCTTGCGTGCAAGTCGAATCGCGACCCCCGACAGGACAAATAGGGTATCGCATCGATAACTGTTTCTTACACACATCTTATCTATCAGCTCAGCAGCGGAAAGGAGCTGGGCATTTGCAGCTCACCATGAAAATTGCGTATGCTCGAAGAGTCATTGGGCTGGAAGTTGATAGGAACCCTGCATTCACCAGCGCTTGACGAGTTGCAACTCTGTAGCGAGTATACATGACTGATTTCTGTAGTCCAAATAAAGTTTCGCATTCGTCTTCCTTCAAAGCGCTGATTGCTGCACAACAGAAAGCAAATATCGCTGCCTCTAAGCTTTTGGATAGGTCTTGAGGGTGTCGTAGGCCATTCATTAAGGCGGTCCAAAACGTGGGTAGATGCAAAATCTTCATCATAGGGTCAACTCGGTCGGCATAAATTTCCCTCAATTTTGGTAATATCTCGAAGGAAGGATAGAAGCTTGCGAGATTGTCGACTTTAAAGCTGCACCCGGGCTCAAAGAATAGCTCACTTTCCTGGATATTCGACTCGTCCGATTGCTCCCCAAGGACGCCAACTTCTGGATGTTGAAGCTAACTCATTGTCAGAGTAAGAGATTGCGAGGAACGAGGGAAAGTATATGAACACTCACTTGATCCCCGAGATTGGACCAGAGAGCACTAAGAGATTTAGAAAAAGCATCGGTCACAGTGGAGATCAACAAGCATACCTATCAAAATATCTTGATGTCCCTTCCCTGGTTATGAGCTTTGGCTTGGTCTCTTCGAGTCCAAAAGGATCACTCCGGACTGTGCTTGGAGGCTCGCCATTCTCGATCGTCTCATCCTCGGCCGGAGATGTCGTTTCCAACTCGGACTCATCGGAATTTTCATATGGCTCGACCTTTGCACCATATGATTTCAACAGCTCTTCATATCGCTTCAACTTGGCATGAAGGCCTTCTCTAGGAGGCTTTGTCCTTTTTCGCTTTCCACGGACCGGAGGGATGAAGCTGCATTGCTTCTGTGCCCTGACGCAATTGCAGCAGGGAGTGCGGCGATCGCATCTAACCTTGCGCTGCCGACAAGTCAAGCACGAGTAGCTTCTAACACCATCACTTGGTCCGAGCTGCTGCAGTCTCTGAGGCTGAGAAACTCCAGCGTTTACATTTCTCATCGTTCCAGTTAGCATAAAAGGCTGGGGCGAAAATGTGGGCGAAGGTCGGTGTAGCTCGTGCAGTCACATCAAAGGGTTGACTGTCGCTGCTACTCGGTGCTCGGAGACCAAAACACAAGTTTTGGGCACCGAGGAGCGAATGGACCAGCATTCGCTGGTTCTTTAAATACTTTGTGCAGGAGCTCCGCAAATTTTGATGAATTCTCGTCAACCAAGGTTACGTTCTTGCAATCAAGTTCGCTTTCCTTCACTTAAATTCGTTTCTCTCCAAGATCGTTATGTCTCGTCCTTCGTCGGCGGGCGACGAGAAGTCTCCTAATGCGGGCGGCGCAGAGATCAGGAACAAGGTGGAAGCCCCCGAATATCCGAGCAATCAGAAGCGGATTCTTATTATGACGGCGCTTTATTTGGCTCTATTCTTGGTCACATTGGTATGAGAGCCATTCACTACGAAAGCCCTTTCCTATACTTGGAATTCAATTGCTAATTCCAGGTTGGATTATAGGACCAAAACATTATATCGACCGCCATCCCACGCATAACTGACCAATTTCACTCCCTAGACGATGTTGCCTGGTATGGCACGGCCTATTTGCTCACCATGTGCAGCTTTCAGCTTCTCATGGGCAAAGTCTACAAACACTACCCTGCCAAGCCGATCTTCCTTACCGCTTGTGCCCTCTTTGAAATCGGTTCCGCCGTCTGCGGTGCGGCTCCAAGTTCAAAAGCGTTCATAGTCGGTCGTGCTATTTCAGGGCTGGGATCCGCTGGAATGTTTGCAGGATTGATGGTCATCATGTTCTACACCATTCCACTCCAGCAACGGCCAATATATCAGGGTACCTTTGCAGCCACCTTTGCGATTGCATCGGTCATCGGCCCTCTGATCGGAGGGACCTTCACTGACAAGGTTACCTGGCGTTGGTGTTTCTATATCAATCTCCCAATTGGCGCAGTTTCAATACTCGTCACCATGCTGATTCTGCATTTACCCAACCAGAAGCTTGACGCACCAGCCGAAGGGTGGTTTGGGAAACTGAAGCAACTCGACCCCATCGGCAATCTCATGATGTTTCCAGCCGTGGTTTGTCTGGTCCTGGCCCTTCAGTGGGGAGGTACTGAGTACTCTTGGAAGAATGCTCGCATCATCGTCCTGCTCGTTCTTTGCGGCATCCTTTGCCTTGTCTTCTTGGGTATCCAAATTTGGAAGAAGGAAGATGCAACAGTGCCTCCGCGCATCGTGAAGCAGCGCAGCGTTGCCGCTGCCCTCTGGTTTGCGCTCTTTAATGGTGCCGGCATGATGGTCCTGCTGTACTATCTTCCAATTTGGTTCCAGGCCGTAAAAGGTGTCTCGGCCATCAAGTCTGGTATCATGCTGCTGCCGTTGGTCCTGTCAACAGTACTAAGCTCTTTGATCTCCGGTTTTCTCATATCCAAAATTGGCTACTACGCCCCATTCTTCCTGATCTGCTCGATCATCCAGCCAATCGGAGCTGGCCTTATGGCAACTTTTGCTCCATCCACAGGCCATGCTAAATGGATTGGCTACCAAGTTGTCTTTGGAGTTGGTCTTGGCTGCGGTACTCAGCAGCCATTGACAGTTGTTCAGACGGTTCTAGAGAGGCCGGACGTCGCCATCGGTTCCGCACTGATGATGTTTACGCGTTTCCTCGGATCCGCCGTGTTCTTGCCAGTGGCGCAAAATATCTTCCTCAATAGCCTTGTCAAGAAACTCACTAACCTTCCAGGCATCAGTCCTGGTGCTGTGACTGGTGGTGGCGCCACTGACTTGAGAAATTTGGCTTCTGGAGATGATTTGAGAACACTTCTTTCGGATTACAACGCGGCTATCATCAATGTGTTTTACATGGTGATAGCGACATGCGCTGCAACAATCCTCGGTAGCGTTTTGGTGGAATGGCGTAGCGTGAGAGCTCGCGCAGAGGAGCAGGCGGGGAAAACCAAGAAACCTATTGAAGCCACGAGAGATAGGGAATCTGTATGACGTGATTCCAGATCAGGATGCAACGACACAAGCTCTGTAATATAGATTACTTTAGCCTGCATTCCACTCATGTAATTGTAATTCCACTCACTCAAACACGTTTCGACGCTAATTGACTCAATGACAATCCTAGCGAAGCTCTGGGATGCGGAGAAAGTGTCTTTGACAATTGCACTTGGGCCTACAAAAGGTCTCAAGAACGAGCTCGAATGTACATGTTAAGGGAAGCGGTACTTGGTGATCAAAAATGAGGAATTTGTAGGCTGGCTAGACCAAGGTCAACCATACTGAATACACCTTCTCCTAGAATCAACCCCGAGGCAGC
This sequence comes from Viridothelium virens, assembly GCA_010094025.1. NCBI lineage: Eukaryota > Fungi > Ascomycota > Dothideomycetes > Trypetheliales > Trypetheliaceae > Viridothelium > Viridothelium virens. Next base: position 87,604 of record ML991795.1, read on the forward strand.
TACAATGATCGAAACATCTTCGCCGACATGATTGCGCAGTAATAACCATTTTAGCCCACCACCGATTGCCCTTGGTATTGAGTAGGACGGAGTGATATATATACCCACGGCAAAGGCAATGCCTCCAGGTACGTAGGCCTGCAGATTTCGAACCTTGGCTGAGCTGTGACTTCCCAAATAAATTCGAAAAGTGGTTATGAGTATGGTGATGAGTCCAGCAGCGAGGGCGCACTGCGCTGCCATTGGGGGAAGGCCTTTGCCCGTGAGAAGTCTGGCAGAGAAAATCCAAACGTATGCACCAGGTATCTCGAAGAGGCGGCTCGGAAGCTCATAAACCCGTACGTAGAGGCGGTAAACAATCGGCGAGATCACAACTCCCAAGATACTACCGATGAGTTGACCATAAAATTGAGCCTTGGGTGAGGCATGGAGAAGATGACCAGTTTTGAGATCTTGCATCAGATCAGACGCCTGGCTTGCACCTGAATCGGATATTGTACCGGCAAGTAGATTTATGACAACACTATTTGGGTTCTCCTTGGACGTGATTAGGGCAAACACAAGCTGTGTCAATTTACTAATCCCTGACGCTGGGCAAATATCGGTTTCGCCAGTTGCTCGCATACCCATCAAAGAGGCTAGAAGGGCTAGCATAGTAGCCAGTAGGCTCAAAAAGACTGGAATATACGCGCCAAATGATAAATGAACAAAAAGCACGCAGATCGATAGCGCGAGAGGAAGTAAGAACGAGACCATCGTGTTAGATACAAGTTGCTGTGGCGGTGCGTCTCTATCTGGGCCACCGGAGGAGCTGGGTGATGTTACGGGAACTTTGGGGGAGACCGAGCGTGGCTGCAGTGAGGTGGGCCAGAAATGACCAATGTTCTGAAGAAGTATGAGACTGCGCCAATTCCCAAAGTTCTTGGCGTGCTCTCTGAAATAGTGACTCTGTCTGTGGACAAACTTCGCGAGCGGTTTCAAGATAAGCCAGCACAGATTTGTTAACGAATCTGCAAGGAGGATAGCGAGCGAGATCCACATAATCCAGCCTTTGCTTCCCTGTTCCCAATCGTCAATGGAACCTGGTGCCCATCCTTTATGTTTGGACATTGGCGAAAGTATACCCCATCCTACTATTGCCCCGAGAAGCATATGAAACGTGGTCGTTGGGCCCATGATGACACCTTGACCGAGGTATGCAGGAGATGGGTTCAGAGTCCACAGCCAATTGCTCGCCATGGACGGACCAAATATCGGTATGTGACGGACTTGAGGGACGAAGTATGCGAGTATAGTCTATGACAAGAAGTAAGCCCTTGTATCAATGCAGAAAGAATCAAACCCACATATATTGCAGAAACGCCAGAAGCTTGCACCAATATCCGTATGTATTTCTCCCTACGATTGTGTTGCATGTTATCCTGAACTTCGTGCGACTCCTCAGTCGTGAGCTGGCCCTCGTCATTTTCAACGTCATCGAAATCCTGGACAGTGTGGTCACTTTGAACTTGGTCAATGTGCCGCAGCAGTCCACGCGCTTCATATTCATCCCTCGTCGCAGCATCCGAATTGCCGTTGGGTTTCTCATCTGCTTTTCCATGTAAAATGCGAATCAAAAGCGCTGTAGCCGTGCCTGTGGGGAATTTGAGTCTCTCTCGAACAATCATTTGCTTCCTCAAACTGATTGCGAAGACGGACCCGAATAGAGATACCCCAAGGCTCCATGCCATCAAGCGTCCGACTTCCAATTCGATCGGAGCGCCCTCACTCTTTTTCAACAAAAACTCCAGCGCTGGTATAATTCCTGCAAAACCGCACCCCAATGACATGCTGCCTAGTGCAGAAGCGACAGATTGTACGAGAACGTTTTCAACCGGTGTGAATGGAAGCCTGAGGCGTGGACCCAGGAACTTGAAAATGGCAAATCCCATGAGGGAGCCCTGTAGCGACATGGAACTGCCCCATCCCGTCTGAAGGCCGAAGTAGATGTTGCAAAAACATATTAGCACGCCAATGGCCAGGCCAACCAATAGAGCTCGAAGTGTAAAGTGGTGTATTGTAGTTTCTTGGGAGCCTAATGTCGTGCTGGGGTGAGAGTGGTCGTACGGTTGAGGATCGTCAGGCAAAGAGTGCTCTAGAATAGTGGAGCCTCTGATGTTGCTGAAGGAGTTGAGAAGACTCTGCGGAGAGCGAGTGTTTCCTAGACTAGTTGAAAAGCTAGCAGTAGTAGTCATTATTCTGAGGCCCCCTGGTCTAGCAGAGTGACCTAACGGGTTTACTTCGGCCGCGAAAAGCCGGCCCGGCCTTTCGTGTAATATCAGAAGACGTTGAGGCCTTTCAACACCGTTTGGACTTCTCGGCTTCGTACGAAACAATGGGAATGATGTGTGCGTCTCTCGCTCATCCAGCTCTCTGACCATTGCACGCTTTCGCAGGGTCAGCTGTGCGTGACAGCTCTGCCTGACTTGCCGTGTGGTTACACAACAGCTGGATTCAACTCTTCCGCACCAATCACAGGCGACCTGTCAGTCCCACATACCACCAACTTCTTACTTTGTCAAACGGATGAGGATAGCCCCGGCGGTCGAGATATCAGAAACTTTTAAGATGGTCAGACGCAGTACGTACACGCTTGGAGTTCGATGTTGCTTCGCTACTTTGCCTGAAGTGCTAGCCTCTTTCGCCGAGTATCTCAACGTACCTACCTTACCGCGGCTGGGGGGTTCCTCAACTGGTAATCAATACGATGTTACCTCAGTTTAGCTGTTATGACCATGTTGGCCCATGTTAAGGCGGTGTTAACATGGACCAATAAGGTCATAACAGTAGAGCCGAAATAACATTGTATTAATTACCAGTTGAGGAACCCTCTAGCCGCGGTAAGGTAATTAGTGCTACACGAACGAAGTCAAATTTGTCCGGCGCCATGCATTCAATGCATGCCTTCAATGCCAAGACGAATGTGCGGCAGGCGTTGTGACAAAGGTGTAGATCAGAACATCTTTACAAACCATTCTCTTCGAGCGGCGGCACTCAACGCACCCATGTCTCTCTCGTCGACTTCTTTCACAGCAATGTATTGTTGTTTCAAAGAACTGCCGAGCACTGCATCAAAAACGGTAGACTCCTTCAGGGCCGTAATGCTCTCCTTGAGATTTTTAGGCAATTGCACGACGATACCGAGTCCTCTGCGTTCATCTTCCCTCAGCTCGTATGGATTTTGTCGACAGTCGCAGCTGTGAAGGGGAATAGTCTCTTTTATTCCTCGCATACCCCCGGCGAGGGTCGTAAGCAACGCAAGATAGAAGTTCGCGGTCGCATCCAAGCCTCGGAGCTCCCAATGGTCCATTTTGATGGCTCTGATGGGCACATACCGGTTTTCCGTGCCCCAGGCTACCCACGTACCAGCATTATTCCGCAAACCTGTTACACGATGGTAACTGTCATAGGACGGCATAGTAAAGGCAAAAATGGCTGGAAGATCTTCAAGGACACCAGCCAGAAAGTTGTCACGTTTGTTCTGGGGCTTTATCGATATGTGTGCATGCGCTCCCGTGGCAAGGTCTTCGGGTAGCGGCTTTGGTGCCATTGTTGCGCGGAACCCGTAGCGGATACTGGTATGCTTGATGCATTCGTGTGTCTGCATCAGGGCGTCGATTGCATCAACCGGATTCGATGGTCCGGTTACTATTTGGAGTTGGTTCGGTGCGTCTGTGTGAAACAGAAGTACCCTGATCTCTGAAGCTTGTAATGCTTCGACTATTTCCTCGATAAGCCGTAACTTGGTTCCGCGCAGCCCTGTTGTGGTGGACCATGCGTTGACAGCATCAACATCCTCTGGAACATTTCCGGCTGCATCCAAAAGAGCGAATTCTATTTCGAATCCGACTGAAAACGTCACTGCGTGCACGTTTTCCCACTCCTCAAGCTGGTCCACGAGCTTCCGTCTTGGACAAAGGTGGAATGGCTCACTGGAGTCTGTATCGTACACGAAACACATGACGGAGGCATGACCTGGTGCGTATGGGCAGATACGAAGGGACTGCCAGTCGGGGAGGAGCTCGCATAATCCCGCAGGCGGTACAATCGATGAAATTGCATCATTTACAGCGTGCAACAAACTTTTCCCGCCGACTGTAGGGTACTTGTCTCGTGCAATAAGATCCAGGCAATGTTGGACTGTAAGAAACCGAGTGTGTAGGATACCCGAGAAATCCACGAATTGCAAGCGGATGTATTTAACAGAAGGATATTTATGGAGGAATGAAGGTAGTGTAGCCATATCCTTCTCATAGATGTCCTCGGTTTGATGCAATGCTCTGTAACTACCCAAGACGATGATGTGGATAACAAAGGATGTGTGGTTGCGTTATTTGAACGAATTCAATGGGTGAGTTTACCATGGCAGTACCATTGTCGAAAGCGTAACTGTCAAGGCTGACTCTGGAGCATCGAGCTGATTATTGCAAGTACTAGTACTTCATCCGACCGTATCGGCTGATGAAGAGGAGGCCAGAATTTCGATCCTCCATTTTCGGCAGAGCTAGCGCAGGCATGGCTACGTTGCACAAATGCAGCTGCGTGCATGTTCGCGACCTCATCACAACATATTGTCATGGGTCTGCAGCACTTTATATTCCGACTGTAGTGGCGTGATATCTGCCGCTTCGCCCGTGCTGCCTTCATGCAGTCTTCATGCTTGGCATCCCTCACTCTTGGTCATGAAGCTTTTTATTGGCCAAGTTGAATCATGTCTATCTTTACTCCCAATGTCTTGACTCACTTCGGTTGTAGATGCGTCTCTGGACGGGCATCTCCAACAAATAAGGGCTGCCTTAAAGGTAGTACGAGCTGCACCGGTAATGCAGCAATCGTTCCCGTGAGACGCAGCCCACAATAACCCACCTCTTTGTCTCATAGCTGTATCATGATTGCTATACTGTCTCTACTATCAGTCCCTCGTTACCTTGTCTAAGATCGCTGAACCACGTATGGCAACCTGAATTGAGAATAAGACCAAAGGTTATGGCATCGTTACTGATAAGAGACTCAACGACTGAACTGACGTCATTCCCATGCTTGAAACTACGTGACGACCTCGAAGATCTCAGTGTTCCGAACGACAATAGTGTACCACAGAATAGGAGATTCTTCCCGAGAAGCAGTGTCAAGAGGCTCTGCACTGAAGGTTGGATCTCATCAGCACTTCACTGCTGCTGTCTCAAATGTCGTGAACATCGGCAGACTGCTCAGCGACCGCCGAACTCCCCATATTACTACGCTGCGATTATAGGGGAAAACAAGAGCAGCCGCTGCGACAGCGGTCGTGTAGGCATTCTTTTCGCACTCTGCGTTTGCAGCGAATGCCCATCTTTGATCTACTCGTTCATCGACAAGGGTATCACCGATGACTACTTCGAAAACCACATGTCACAATTCACGGCCAGCAACATACGACAAAAATACTGGTCCTCTATCCATCCAAGGTATTCGGAAAGGTTTCACTGGAACAAGTACAGATTTGCCACCCCCTTCCTGAAGAAAATATTATTCGACGAGTATCCATCCGAGATCATTCTACCTTTTCTGAAAGAAAGTCGCCTGGGCAAGCAAAATAAGCACGGTGAGATCGAAGACGAAGGCAGCTATGGAAAGGTCTTTGCGTTTGAGATACTCGACGAATATTTTGCAATTCCTGTAGGGCATGAGTTTTGTGCGCTGCATCAAGTGCAACTAATGACCATTTCCTGAATCAGGGTTTCGCTGGGGTCCGGCGCTTTGCTCGCAAGGAGTTACACCCTGATACGTCCTATGAACAGTTTAATCACGAATACAGGAACCTCCTGAAGGTTGGCCAGTTGCAAGATGACCATATCGTTAAATTGGTGAAGGCATATAGGCACGGAGATTGCTACAACCTCGTATTCCCATGCGCAAAGACCAACTTACGGCTATATCTACGGCAACCTCAGTTTCATCCGGCCCCACGCGTTTCAAATGTCATTTGGCATCCTCTTTGGCATCGGATGTTGGCTCTTGCTCGAGCCTTGCACAAGGTATTGCACTTCGAAAGCCCTACTTCTACTCGTGAACCTTCTTTCTTTGGGTATCATCTTGATCTGAAACCAGCGAATATTTTAGTTGAAGAATCCGACGATCTTGTCTTAACCGATTTTGGGCAAGCCACCTTCAAACAGGTTGTTGGATCCACCTCTTCCAAGGTCGCAGGCAGGGGAGGCACAGAAGCATATGCTCCACCCGAGATCGACGATAAAGAAGCTAGACAGAGCAGGAGATACGACATATGGTCGTTTGGAGGTATATTACTTGAGGCTTGTGGCTTTGCCGTCGGCGGTTGCGAGGGCGTTCTACACCTTGATCAATTACGCTCAAAAAAACACCCGGATAATAATTCCACTGATGACCGTTTTTTCAGGCGCAAGAATTCGAACTCCTATGAATTGAAACCAGAAATCAAGGAGTGGATTGAGCTACTACCCCAGGCTCTGGAAGGACAAGAAAGGAACTTTCTCAACGAAGTGCTTTCGCTAGCTCTGCAAATGCTTCATGTAGATGTCTCTTTGAGGCTTACCTCAAAAGACGTCTGCATTCGCTTCTCCGAAATTATAGACCGCTTTCAATCTGACCCACAGAATGGACCAGGATCGATTGGCTTTGACGCCCAATCTCCGCGATCAGGAAGGGAGATTGGAAAAGAACGAATGAAGGATATTCCATTTCTGGGGTATAATATCCACGGATTCTGGAAATCCGGTCCTGTGCGTTTCGTTCAAGACCACACCGGTTTACGTGTGGAAACCTTGGAGGGACAGACTTGGAAGGGGTCATCGCTGAATGATGTCTCTACGATTCGCCTGGTCCCGCGGTATGCTTTTTATGACCGGAACCCTCACTATTACTCCGACGCTCATCTATATTTTTACCCTCCGGGCCAACACAAAGGCAAGTTCTCGGCTGATAATGATAGAGATATTCATCTTCTTCAGGAGATATTACTGGGTCAAGAGGTACGCTTTAGTAGCAACCTGAAGATTGCACAAGCGAGACTAAAGGATCGGCTCACGTTTTCCGAGACATTTCACCGTAGACGAGGCAGCAATTTGGCCAACCAGCGGCACGAACTGGAGTTTAGAGCTTCTAGTATTCAACTATGGATTGACAGTTCGCATCGTGACATCAGAGACATCATTACCCCGACAAGGCCGTCTGTCAAATATATGCCCCGATCTTTACGAACAACTCCGTTCCCCTCCCGAATTGTTATTTTTTATGAGCAATCTATACTCGTTGTTCGTATCCATAACAATGTACGAATTTCACCGTCAGCGCGTGTTACCGAATCGGCAGCTTTTCTAGAATTGATTCCAACAGACAAGCGGCGAGGCGCATCATTCCCAGTATCAGTCTTCAAAACTGAACCTAGGGAGGTGCTACCTTCTCTCCCACTGACCAGAGATAAGTTCGAATTGGAAGAGATGGACAACAGCAAAGAGTGCTGCTGTTTGACTCTCGAGTTTCACTCTACTGCACAAGCTCGATCATTCCATCAACATTACAAAAAGATCAAGCGAACGTGGTTGGAAGATTTACACAAATTCGAGAAGTTAAAGGGCCAGATCGGCCCTGTACTGGGATACGGGCAGTCGTAGAAGGAGAGGCCACAGCATCTCCCTGACAGCTCTTACATCATCGTTGCATAGTTCCAACGTCAATCATGCCTCCTTCTCAGCGTGTCCGTTTTTGAGGTATGCACGATGCCTACGGAGGTACCAGACATACGCTCCAAATGTCACCGATAGAAGCACGCTTGTCAACACGATAAAAACCCAGAATTCACCATCAATCTGGACAAAGCGGTTCTCTTTGGTACTTTTGATGTTGATATAGTTCATTCCCATCATTGACTAAATTCTACCGTATCAGCGGAATGCCATTGGCACACGTCATGAGGTTTAGGAACTCACCGAGGCAAGGGAAGCCGGTAAGTATGTTAGTGCGAGGAGCGTCAACGTCTTCAGGATATCAGTATCCCGAGATGCTTTCTGGGTCAGTTCTACGATCAATTTATTCTCCATCTGGGTTAATTTAGCCATTTCGCTCATAGATTGACTGTTGTTTTTTAAACTGTCCCAACATTGAAAGTCGAGAATCGTTCTAACCTGTTTTACAATCAGCTCACACTTTCTTCTCAGAGCCGCTTAGACATACAAGAGCGATCGTTGCATCAAGCCTTTTCAGCATACTGTTAATCCGGCTCATCTGAATATTGGAATCCGCAAGTAACGCCCGAAGGAGGTCCGAGTCGTCTCCTTTCCTATGTTCTCCCGCTGTTAACATACCTAATCGATTCTGCAGGTCCCGCAGAATTCTGCGGTCCATGTCGAAGACGTGAGCTAGTTCTTGAAATTTGTCTTGAAGAAACTGTATAGCTTGTATATCCTCGAAACGAATCTCAGCCATAGGCAAGGCTTTCCATCTAATCCCGTTTACACGTGCCAGTTGGGCCCTTTCTTTCTGCTAAGTGTCAATTGACTCGAGGACTTCAGTCTGAAGAGGGTAAAATGCGCACCATATGAACGTATCGTTTCTCCAAGTCGCTAATGTACCATCTCCAATTTTCCATCATGCATGAGAGAATCGCCATGTGTATCTTCTGAGGCAAATCCGTTCCATCGCATTTTTTCAGGTCCGCCAAACGTCTTTGTAGCGGGATGGATGGATTGATGATAATAAAAACATCTCCAGATGGTCCGCCGTATTTATGGTAAACCCCCATCTGTCTGATCGACCATGGCTCTTCACTTTGTAATTTTCCATGTCTCTCAACGTGCTTTATAAGATAGGCGATCTCTAATATATATTAGTTTTTGATAGGTAAGCTCTAAGATGTCCAGAGAAATTCTACCGAGTCCAGCGGTACTCTTGCCAGACCGAAAATGCAAACCACCGTAAGACTCATCTTCGTAGCTTGTTCTCTGACCGAAAGCACGAATGACATCAAGAAATGGCGGAAAAACATTAAAATATGTTAGCAGCTTGCGCATGCTATCCTCGTCTATCACAAGCTGTCCCCATGAGCTCTGCTGCGGAATGAGTCTCGTGGGAAATCAGTTTGTATTAAAGAAACAGCTGCTGTGTGCGATCATACATTACTCGAGTGGCCAGTCCATCACCCATGTGCTGCTATTTCTCATTAGCTCAATATTGTAATTATAGAGCGGATCGAGCAAAAACCTTGAGATATATTTCGAGTGCTGTTGCGTCCTCTAATTGTTTCTCTGTCACTATTTCTGGTCAGTCGGCGGCCAAAGGGCAAGGCTGAAACGAAATGGAGTTGAGTACCGTGCACTCCAATTTCAATCACTTTGATCACGATCGGATCACATTTCTGCACAAACAAACGCAGAGAATCTCCACGCAACTGTTCGTTGTAAGATTCGTGATTGTATGCATACCAACTCTCATCGTCGTCGGTGCAAAGACTTTCTGGATACTTCTCCCATCCATCAAACTGAGAATATTTATGCATTCCAGATTTAATCTAGACCGGTTCGGCAGACAAAATAGGTATGACCACTCACATACAGCATGATCTCTCTTCCGTATGTTTTCCATGCTCTTCACGTCCATTTAAACGAAAAGCTGGAGCTGCAGGATATCACTGCCTGTTGGCCGCAGTGCGCATACGGCTGACCAGGTGATAAGGGCTCGACGGCTCGGCATATACTCTGTCTCACTCAATGCAGAGTATATCATCCAATCCATTAGCACATCAGTTCGATGTATGTAGTTGCATGTTCACTGTCACCCAATAGAATGTCTGAGCCGCGGTCAGGCTCCGCCGTAGCTAAAGTGGTTCCGATAACACAATATGCAGCCTCTTTGAGAAGCTACCATGGAGTAGCTTGTCAATCCATGGGCTTATTTGTTCCACGTCACTGCCTCCGCGATATGCCTGCCAATATGCAATCGACTCTCTTAAATCATCGTCGTGCTGCATTGCAGCTGCAACAACCCCACCTCGAGGCACGAAAGGATGTAACCACGTAAATTAGAACGCCCGGTCTGCCTGAAAAGTCCTGTTGTGCAGCTTTGCTCTGTGAGAGGTCAGAAGCGCCCAATGCCTTGCAGAGCGAGGCAGCATAAGGCTGCCTCGAAAGGATGACCCCTGCTTAAATGCTTTAATCAACGAGCAGCGCCATTCTGCCTGACGGAACATCAAGTAAAAACAGTTTCCCCAAGTTTCTCCGTAAATTTCTCAAAGAAAGGGTGCATCAAATCGGATACCTGCAGAAAATGAGTTCAGATGACAGCAACGTATCTGGCAGTGAGAGCCGGTCAGCGGAAAGCTCATCATCTCCGACGTGCAATGGCAGCTCTACCTCTCGTACGTTAAGTAATCTCCTTACTTCCGCAAGGCTCGAATCTCACTGATAATTCAGATACACGACTTCGTAGCAGCACTACCTCGACTTCAATTCCGCCACTATCCAATGACCTACAAGAGACGAGCGATATCAAGGGTACTGATCCTACCCGTGGGGAAAGTCTCGACTGCGAGGTCCCCGCCACTTCTCCAGACATCAGGCTTAGATCCTTAGATGAAGAACAAGACAAAGAGAGTGAAAATACCGATTTTACTGAGGATACAAGGGTGCCTCGCAGAAATTTAGGATATATACAAACAACATCTTTCATGCTCAATGCCAGTCTCGGATACGGCATTTTCACTACGCCAGGATATGTATTAGCTCTTACACATAGCAAGGAGGTCTGTTTAGGACTTTGGGCCGTTGGTGGTGTTTATTCAGCACTAGCGTACGTTTAGCCCAATGAGTGTTCTTCCCTGCCACTGTAACTCACCACCATCTCACAGAGCGACAATTTTTTTAGAATACGGTACCGCACTTCCATTCAATGGGATGGCTTTGATCTACGTATGTCCTAAGATGAGCGGATGCATCCCCCGAAAGCTAGCTGACATTGTAGAAAGCTTGATGAAGTCTTCCCTCGACCAAAACTCTTGGCCACAGTCATCTTCTCGGTCTTTTGGATTTTCTTCGGAGGTACAGTAACGCTGTCGAAGACTGTTGCTCAGAGTATTCTCTCCGTGGCTAATCCGGGCGTTCCTTCCACCCAACTTTCGCTCGGTCAATTGAAATTCACAGCTGTTGTAGTGCAAACTGTTGTGTGTCTGTTATTATACTTTGTTCGTCGCTTGTGTTTTGTTTTCAACAGCGCTTTTGCCTTGTACAAGATCATATTTTGTTTGGTAATATTTGTCGCTGGCATGATCGCGAGCCGCAGGTCTAATTCTGGCTTCGACGACTTTGATACTCAATTTTCTGGTTATAATGGTGCTGACTCTTTGACGGCAATGATATATATCCTATTATGCTACCAGGGTTGGGATAGCGCGAACTATGTGAGTGATCAACAGATACGTAATCCTTCGAAGACCTCTGACACATGAAAGATTGCAGGCGAGATCAAGGACTGCAAACGGACTTTGAAATGGTCTGCAGTCACAGCAATCTCCATCTTGACATGCTTATATATGCTCGTAACACTGGCCTTTGTACGCAGATTCCCGATATTATTTACGCCATTCTAACTCATCCAACCTATCTAGTTTTCCGTAACGGATTATGTCACGCTTACGAACAAGTCTGGGCAAGCGAATGCCGCCACTCAATTCTCGCAAAAGGTCCTGTCAAGGTCATCTTTAGCAGGAGTATACTGAGATTTTCTGATAGGTATTCGGCTCTACGACAGGCATGCAGGTTGCAATCGCATTATCTGTATTCAGCGATCAGGTCACTGTTACTTACACATGTGCTAAAGGTATAGATACAAACGAAGATCCACCATGATGCGGCTAACCGAACTTCTAGTCAAACAAGCTATTGCTTGGCAAGGTATCATACCATTCTATCGCTTCTTCGGAAAAACAGATCGCAATCTCGACAGCCCCGGGGGCGCGCTTCTCCTGCATTGGGTTTTCACGGTCATACCTTTGCTAGCAGTGAACTTGGCCAATGATCAACGCCCATTCTTCACTGGAATATATGGCTATGGATATCAGGTCATGTATGGTATGCTTGAATAGCGTCCCAATACCCCCCATATAGTCTAATGGACCTGTGCAGTGTTTCTTGGAGTCGGACTTCCTCGCCTGCAGAGTCGAATGCGTGTACTTGACACCAATTGGCGACCAACATACCTCAGAAATCGCAAGCTACTTCTCCTGCTATGCTTCATCTTTGTCTCCATGAACATTGTTATCTTGGTCATTGAAGCGCTTCCGTTGGAGAGTGGCACAACTTCCCGGTTTTACTGGCCTATTGCTTTAATAGCGATCTTTGCCTTCGGTATTATCTATTGGGCCGTGCTTCGTGCCCTTCAAAGCGATAAAGTGAAGGATAGAGGAGCTCTGAGTTCAATGGTTGGTCTAGAGGTTAATATATATGAAGAGGGGGACGAGAACATGCCAGAGGAGATGAGATCGCTCATGCGGGACGCCGCAAGAGACGGTTCCCGACGAAGGGTTCAGTACAAAGTTCGTATCAATTGCCTGGAAGAACCTGCGCTCACCCATAATTCTGATTCGTATATAGGTCACGGGTCCTGCTTCAAGGTGTCGCGAAGGATATTATAAATTCCAAGATACGATATTGCAAAATTATGGCTATTGAATACAGAAAATGCGGCAAGCGTAATGGAAAACTTGAAGATCCTAAGATGTGATGACAGGGCTTAAAGAGGCATACCTTCAGAGTATCTCCATCATGTCGTTTGTATAGTGGTAACAGCAAAAGCAATCACTTTTTATGAAAATCTTCCTGAGATGTCTGTCTTCTCGAATCGATGCCGTGAGCCAGCCTCAAGACGTAGATCTCCTCTTTCATAAAACTCCCAGCGCCACGAATGACTTGAAATTCGTCAATATACTGAGTCTATCTATTCTTCCACAGGAGATTATGCCCGAATCTTTCCGCCTCCGGGGTCAATTACCCGTGTAGAAGTAGTTCCTCTGGTTGAAATAGCCGGGATAGCTCGCTTTTTGCAAGTAGGTGATTTCGTCCTGTCATCCAGGCGACGAGTCAGAGCTTTAAACTTGAGTTAGATCAGGGCACGTACCTGAGTCAAGCGCCTTGCAACGATGATCCGATGGTGATCACGAATAGTCTACTTATAGACAAGCATTAGCCTGATCATATGCACTTGTAGAGTACGCTTCTCTAGGGTCCACGACAGTCCGCAGGCACACCTCTCTTTGCCAATGGGCGCCAAACTCGTTGGACCTATCTTTAATATATGCGTCCAGTATGCAAATGCGTAGATATCGTGTAGGCAAGAACTGCTCTACATAAGTCGTCGTCGTGGAAATGCCTGTGCAGGTGCCGGTCGGGTCTCGACTGGTCATTTCTGAGACACACTTGCGAATGTTGGCATGGCAAACACATGAGGGGTAGATTTGTATTCTTGTGAACAACAACTACATTCGAGTCACTCAAAGTCGAGGCGGAGATCAAGCTAGTATGTCGCATCCAGACGAACTGACATCGGTGAGTAAGCATCGTAATTCAAATCCTCAGCCAGCCACTTGTTGTAAACCATGTGGTTCTATCCGGGAATTGGGCATGCATAAATGCAATGCATGATTGCCTCTCCTTGTGGCTTCGGAGATTTCTTTTAATCAAAGCGTTGTCGTTCATTTGATACCAAACACCCTCCTGGCTGCGGAGTGCGTCGTATATTGCCATGTTATTGGGCAACTTGCTGAAAAGCTCCTGCACCACAACAAACTCAAGATAACGGCATGCGGACTGTATAACATGACGTATTTGACCTGGATCGAAGGGAAAATACTGCATCAGCTGAATCTTGATCATAAGCAAGTACATGTCGCATCTAATACGATCGCGTACCTGACCTAGCAAAGCTGAATATCTAGCATTATTCAGCAGAAAATTGTCTCGCGAGGACCCACACTTGGATAGGCAATGGATGCTTTCAGCACATCGATTGCTTTTGATTATACCTAGTTTTATGTCCCAGTCCTCACGCCTACAGGGAATGACCTCATACGATCCTGGGCATTGACCTCATACGCCTTAAAGGCTGGTTGGAAAGGCGATGATTTACCGAAGATCACTTCGAAGCTCTTCGAACATCCCGGCCTATGACCCCAATCACAGCTCCTAGAGCCAAGCTAGTGCAGAAGAAATCAGTCCCTGTTCCACCGTTCAGAGACAGACATCTCTAATCGGCTCCTTGAAAGACCTACACTTCAAGTCAGTCGTCTTGACTTCATCATAGCAGAGTAGCGGCCACCCACATACTTCGAGCGTAGAAACTCTCATTCGTACGCGGACAAGTGCCTTGAGCTAGAGTTGAAGAATCTTTGAGTGCCAAAATCCCGAAGCTACTCGCTACATGCTCAACGCACCTATTGCGTCCTGCCGACATGGTATGACGATCTCAGCGGCATGTTCAGCGGTAATTTGCCTTTCTCCTTCTTTGTTTTTTTTCTAATTTTTTTCCCTCTTCTTTTTTTAGTTTTCGGGCTTGATCATGATTCCACTTGCATTCCGTCTCCAAGCCGCGCAGGGAAGGGTGAGGTGCAACAGTCACTAGCGTTGGGTCTTTTGCTCCCAGGGGTATGTTGCGTTTCTCTCATCTCTATCTCCTTCGCTGCAGACTGTACTCGGCGTCCGGTTCGCTCAGACCGGCCAGGCCACAAACATATGCCTGCCCTAAGGTAGACGGAGTTTCAGGGCATGCATCCGGAACGGGAGGGGCGAGCCACTCCAGCATTGTCTTCTCATGCTTTACGCATGATGACGCACCGGCCTGGTAAGCCATCGTAGTTCGGCTTGCTGTATTAAGCAAGGCCGGTCATGATGCCTGTCGCCATCCTGGAACCCTCTGACACCATAGGCCGGTAATATATTGCCAGCATGTCTCTTCCCAAGGCTCTCGGTTCTTTCTTGTGTTATCTTTCCCATGCGGGGCAACTCTTTAGGTGACCTGCTCTGTGCTATACTAAGAACGGTCTCATCTGCTCATTCCTTAAGACGAGGCTGAGCTACAGCCTCCCTTGGCATCGAGATTTGTTGCAAACTTGTCGATCGGGGACCGTTGAGGACTCTAGGTCAGGTCGTCGCCTGAAGAGACAGGGGCTTGAAGACGTTAACGAGGCACAGGCACCATGGAGACTGACCAAACGAATGGTAGCAGTGACAGCATTGCAATATTGATAGAAAATGCAGATACACTCAGTAAGCATATCTTCCCTCTTGCCAACCAAAAGCTCCGAACCTGACTTTCGCAATCCACTAGGCATTTCTACCAAAGACGGACACAAAGAATCCTGGAAGGCCAATTGGCCCCTGCAAGTACTTCTTGATGGCTTGTCCCCTGAGGAAATCGAAGGACTTGTGAGGAAACAAACCTGTCTTTTCCAGCTTCAGAATCTTGAGTGCAAGGTTAAGGAGCAAAACGAATCTCTCGGGAAAAATTGCTTGATCTGCAGTAAGGGCCAAATCGATGAAATCCACCCTAATTGAGACACGAGTCGAGATATCTACAGAGTTGTGGCACATAAACAATGGCGTAATGGTGAGACTAGAGAAGTGCATGCTGGAAAACACTTGGCGGTGATCGGTAAATGATGCTTGTAAAGACTAGTCATAAAAGTCAATTTGGACTAGAAAGAAAAATAAAGAGATCTGTCTCATAAGTCTTTGTGCTGAGCCGTTTGGACTTTTCAGAGCCACCACTGGCTCACGTTCATCAAAGGGACGAGGACTCTTATGGATGTCTCATACAGTACCTTGAGGACCTTCGTCGGTTGCTTCAATGGGGCGTTAGCCAACACTCATAAATGCGTTGCACCTGAAATCCTATTGCCTCACACAGTGCCCACAAGAGGCTAGGGTAAGGGATATCCACGGCTCAAGAGCATGCGACTATTCATGACTCTAACGATAGATACCCGACACTGAGTTGTATAGAACATTCGAATTGATATCTGAAGGAGTGTCAGTGGGTATCATATATAAAACACCTGTCTCCCTCCCACGATGCATGTCTGAGTTGATAGGTTTTCCCCCATCACAAGGACAAAGAATGCCTTCAAATTCTAAATCATTACCAGAGAATAACCCTGTATCCCAACCATGAAATGCATGAAACTCGTACCGACCCGTGTTGTATCCCACACCACAACAATGAGCATGCTGAGCGATGGACGTCCGATCAAGGACCCGAAAAGAAACTATCCGAACCATCTATCACAGCATCGTCGCCATAACAACCGCCACAGCAAAGACGCCAAAGCCAGTCACCGCCATGCGCGAGCCATCGTTCGCGTTAGCGGTTTGGACAGGCGGACTCGTCGAGGTCGGGAACGGCCTCGGCGGAATATTCGTCGCACTGGCGCCAGAACCCGATCCACTTCCTCCCGACCCACCGAGCGTGCCATTTGAGGGAGATGTGGAGGTGGAGTTGGAGGTGGAGCCAGTGAGGTAGGTGGTGAAGCTGGCGCAGGCGATGCGGCTGCCGTTGTTGGCATGCACGACAAAGCTGCCGTTACCGACAAATTGGGAGGAGCCGATGGTGAGCGAGGTGTAACGATCAACAAGACTAGAGCGCATATTAGATTCTGCTGCAGTTCGTGTGGGGCTGTTTTGGGGTTCGTAGTCTTACTTTGTTGCAAGCGCGGTGCCGTTGATCTTGCCGTACTTGCCAGACAAGTCGCCTATCTGGCAGCTTTGAGGCTGGCTCGCGTCGCAGGGTGGCTGTTCGCCGCGGTTGAAGGGGTCAAGATGGCCGCCGGTGCCCATGCAGTCGCCGTTTGATGGGACGGGAAACTCGTGAATGTGATACTCGAAGGGACCTGCTCCCTGTGGAAGATTGGCGATGTTGATGGCGTAGTTGACATAACCGCCGGATGAGCTGGCAACAACGCGGCCTCGAATTACGTTGTTGAGTAGGTTGGGAAATGTGGCCAGGTACATTGCTCCAGATGGATTGCTGGTCACGACGGGAGCATTCTGCGCCGAAGCGAGAGTGGCTAAGGCCAGTACAGTAGCAACAAAGGTCTTCATGCTGGTCTGAGATACTGGTTGAGGCGGAGAAACTGGAAATAGAGAAGATATGTAGTTTATGCTAATTATTGCTAGTAGCCTATTGTCAGCGTCAAGTGTAAAAGTGTCTTGGGGAATGTACACTCACACGAGAGACTCTTCGCGTCTCACTAATCGATAAGTTTATCTGTACCTTGTCCGAACACGTCCGAGCTTGACTTGATTGAATGGAATACGCTAAGAGAGAGGTGTGTAACCGGGAAAGAAAGCGGCTGGTGAAAGCGAACAAGCTTTGATCAAAAGCACGCTCGGGAGGGGAAGCAGCGAATGTGGGTGAGAAGAGCGAAGCGATAACTCTTGGGAAGGTGAGTACAGAGGCAAGGGAGAGAGCAGGTAGTGAGCCGGGTGGGTGGGAGAGAGAAAGTAGGTACGACACCCGGTCAGTGGGCAGGTATTTGAGGTCTTACCGCAGCCCAAGTAATCGGATGATCTAGGCAGTCGACTAAGGCTTACCATGAAGCAACAAACAAATTCCAACACTCGGTTCCAGCCGGGCACAGCTACATTGAGATGTGGGCATGGAAGGCGCAGTGAGAGCCAGTTTCCATCCTTTCAGGGCTACAGCCCGTACGCTGGATTTACGGCTCAGATCCAATGGATTCAGGAATGCGGGTCCTAGACAGGCGCGGCGTAGATAGCCCGATGGCAGTGTGGGCAGACATTTGTTTCAAGCGCCCAGTCTACGCCTGCGCCCTCGTCAGACGGATCTCTGTTCTTTTGAAGAGATAATGAGTCGTCGGAGGCGATGCGGCTGAACCAACTCTTTAGGTCCCACGCCCACGCCCAGGGTCTCAGCCGAAAGACCGTGGCGACCCCAAGACTGGAACGACTAGGCCCGTTGGAGGCTGTTTTGCTGCCATTCCTGGACCTGGATCAGCCAGTCTCCATGCTACAAATGGATTAAGCTTGGTACAGAAATATCTGCGGCCAATGCTTCGACCGTGATGCAAGGTACCAGGCTTCCTCCACTGTTGTTTCAGTCTTCCTTCCATACAGCCCATTCTTGTTTCTTCAGTCCCCTTGGCACGATCAATGTTCCAAAACGCGCGAAAGATTTGACCTGCCTATCCTCTTCCTTACCTAGACTTTGTACATTTTTTTCGGCCAAGTCTTTGTTCTTCGAAACTTTGTTTCATCGGTGAAACTGCTGATTGACGACCGAACGTCGCCGCGTCGTGCCTTTGCGGCACGGAGATGACGCCCGGGAATCAGGCATTCAATTGAGCACTGAAGCTGTCCTTGTCTGCCGGCTTTCCCGAAGATCAGACTACTGGACCCATTCGTCATGCCTTCGTCGCAGTAACACTGGAAATGGAAGTCTGCAAGATATGTCGCGAAGGCATCATCTGAGTGGTGCTTTGGGGATGATAGATGACGTGTCTACAAGCTCCGAGTTCCCCGGATTCGCACATCACGCTCCATGGGACCGCTGTCAGCGCAAGGTAAGGCAGTCGCCTACATCTGAATGGTCGATATCTTTCCGAGACGCGTAAATCTTGGGGCTGTCAATTGCCACACCGCGCTTGCGCAGCTGATCCTCCGTCAGAGCTGGAAGATTATCCCTGGCCACCATAGCAACTCTACCTCACCTAACCTTATTGACTTGCCTTACTGCCATATCGCAGGTCATGTGCTTCCCTTGCCTGTGTTGCATGCTGACTTGGAATTCTTTGGTCCGTGATCTAATTTGGATAGTACAAGATGTGATACCAGGTATCTTCCTACTTCCTACCTGGAAAGATTCCCTTACCAACTCTAGTATCTGGTCAAGGCGAGATGTAATTCTATTGGACTTCTATAATTTACTTTAAGTCGTCGATGTTCAACGGCCTAAGCTATGTAATTTAATTCTCGGACTGTGATGGTCATTTCATCGGCAACTCAGTCCATCTAGCATATCAGCCGAGATGCCATCAAAAAGTAGCCGGCTACTTAAGTACCTTCCTGCCCCTTCCTGTTCATTAAGTGAGAAGTTTGGACAGGTTTCTGCCATTAGTTGTATAATGCATGGACCATGAATTGACTAATCTGCGTGCCTTTCGTTTCTAAATTCTACGGTGTGCAAAAAATGCTGTAATTCGCGCACATAAACGTACACGAAGCCATTGGCTGACGTGCCACGAACTCCACCCATTGCATATGCGGATATCTCATGCTCATCGCTCGACGTTCACCCCGGTCCAGCGCCGCAAAACACATAAAGCAGTGTCCCGCATCCCCCGGAAGTCAGACGCCATATCCATGGAATAGATGCCAATCTAGCCTGACATGCTGAGATCCGTCATTAATGCCAGCTCACGCCATCCACAACGCCAAAAGGATAGTCCCCCGTTGATTCAGCCATCATTGGTATTTGTCATCGATCTCGCCAGGATCCATTGTGGATACGAATGCGCGATTGATGAAGGCATGCCATACCTTATTCTTCTTGTGCTTCTTCTTGTCTTTTTTCTTCTTTCCTTTCTTGTGTTTGTGCTTCTTCTCCGTGTCCACCTCTTTACCGTCCTCAACATTCCGGCCCTCTTCTTCTATAAGACTTCTACTGTCCTCTAAATGTGTGACCAAATCATCATCAGATATCGTAGCGTCATCAATCTTTTCCTTCGTCCCAATGCGCCTCGCGAGCTTCACCCAACTTCCTACAGTCAGGTCCTTCAGCTTGTAAAGCTTATCATGCCGAGTATCATACTCGATCTGGAACGAGAACTCCTTGGGGCGGGGCTTCGACTTATTCGGCTTCTTGTCGTGGTGTTTGCCTTCCTTCCATTTCAAGATACTTCCAAACCAATCCATCCATGCCTCGCCTGTCTCCTGCCACCCTTCTTCTGCAGCTGAGCTATAGGTGGATGCCGCGAGGGAGGAATCATGAAAGTCGTTGTTAATTTCTGTAAGGTTGGCATAATACTGAGAATACCCCAGAAGTGTGAATGGCTGAGGCGAGTATGCAGGGCCGGGAGGTGTAGATTTGGACGGAGGAGCTGGGATGGTGAACTTAGGTCTCTTGCTCTTCTTGCCTTTCTTCTTCTTGTGCTTCTTGCGCTCCGCCGCTTCATCATCACTGTCTTCCCCGAGCTGCTCGTCAACGGCCTGATTTTGCGCCAGACGCTGTAGCACCTCCTCGGCGCGCATCAAACCTGTCTTCCCATCTTTGTCAAATGCGTTCTGTAGATCAATTCCAGTCGTATTGTACTCGAAGACCCGCATTGTGGGGAAGAAATTCGGCACGACACTTGCGCTGACAAGGCTGATGCCATACCGCTCATGCCATTTGCCGCCGATTTCCTTAAGAAATTGCTCGCGTTGCTTCTCTTCCTTCGTCTTCTTCGCTTTCAACGCACGAGGCTGGTGTCGGACAAAATGCTCAACCTCCCACTCTGGACGCGCATCGTCGGAAATGGACGAAAGGGCCTCTTTTACGAGCTCCTCTTGAAACATACCAGGTGGTGGAGTGGGAAGGTCCGCCCATTGCTCGCGTAAATCCTTGAGATAGTCTTGACTTGAAGCAATACCGAACTCACCATCCTCATGCTTCTTTGTGCTGCCTTGATTCGAATCGTCTTCGCCGGTACCGTCCACCTCCAGCACATTCCAATCAATCTCATGAAAATCTTGCAACATGAAGTGCTCCACATTCATGTGTCCCCACAGCCCTCCCACGATCACATCGCGGTACTGCCGAAGCCATAACGCATATTTCTGCCAGCACGTCTCGTCCCACTGCGTCTTACTATCTGTCCTTGCCGGCGGGACATGCCCTGACAAAATAGCCTTCATGCCTCTCTCCCTCAATAGCTGCAGCCTGACCCTCAACCATTCAAACGCCTCATACCCCGGCTCCCCGCTGTCCGCACACCCATCGACGCCCGCGTTCTTGCCAAAGAAGTACATCGTATTGAGGCTGAATACCGCAAGATGATCCGGCACCACCTCCACATAGAACCAACCCCCCTGCTCAAACGCATGCCGCTGCTCCTCCGGGATGAACGACCGCCAGAGACTCGCATACTGCTTCGTCCAGTGGTTCGGCCCCTCCTCAAAGATATTATGCGGCAGAATATCATTATTCCCGATGCTCGGCACGATGGGCACGGTGAAGTCGTTTGTCGGGTCGTCGTCTCCTTCGTCGCCATTGTGCTTGCCGAAGACGGTGCGGAAGTGCGAGACGAGCAGCCGGTTTTGCGCGATCACTTGCGACTCGGTGCGGGGGATGGACTCGTCGTTGTCGTGGCGCGCGGAGTCGCCCGTCCAGACGATGAAGTCGATCTCCGAGGCGAGGTGTTGCGCGATCCAGGCGAAGGTCGCGTTGACGAGGGTGAGCGGGGAGTCGCAGTCACTGGTTTCGGCGCCGTAGTAGCCGGCTGGGCCGTGGCCGCTATGACAAGCGTTATCGGAGGAGGTCGAGGTGTAGGGTTCGTAGAAGGGGTCGGGGTGGAAATCTGTCGTCACAAAAAGTCGAGAGTTAGCAGTGTCTTCAGCAAAACTCCATCGTCGCGGCCTAAATGCCACATCAGATGAATCAGAGCATCGGTACCTGTAATGTGTAAAAATCGTCCTTTTAATCCCTTTGTTTCCCCAATTTCTACAACCTCGCCATTGCCCTGCTGCGCGAATACCAGCGGTCGCTGTTCCTGCAGCGCATCCTGGTGAAGTTGCGACCGCGAAGGCACCGCGATGGCCGACTCCGCACTGTACCAAAGTACCAGCACCAGTAAGAGCACCGCTGCAGGCTTAGGTGGCTCGAACATCCGCATCTTGCATGCGGAGCCCCTTGGAGTTCCCACCCTTTACGCCAGATTCTCAAATGCGTTGGTGAGACGTCTAATGGAAAGATGGAAGAAGAAACATGGCCTTCCTGCAGGCCTGAAGAAATGTTGTTTTGAAAAAAGACAAATATGCGAGACTGTGGCTTGCACGTCGACGTCAGAAGCTCTTCATCGGTGCCTGAGCGCTCGCCAAGCAAATGCAGAGGCCGGGATCTGTCTCGTTTCGTCCCGAGCCCGTCGGTCTGGTTCCACAGATAGATTAGGGTGTAGAGCCGATCTCTCGCGAACTGGTGTCCACAGCTCGCCTCGACCTCGAAGAATGAAGTCGGAGGAGCAGAAGCGGAGGAAGCATAGCGGGGGGCAGTGGGATGATGAAATATGTTGATGCTGACTTGCGAGGACCTTGGAAGGTACGCAAATAGAATTGGCAACCTGGAGCTTTCCCACAGCGTCTCCGTAGAACGGTGAGTCCGCCGTGGCCGCCCAGCTGCCAACGCGGTCCAATGACAGCCTCAGCTGAGCCAACGTGCCAGAGAAACAAATCATCCACCCATTGTCTTCCGTCTGAGGCCCAGCAAAAATCGAGCACACGACCACACGACGGAACCACGCATCATGCACATGACCGTCTGTCGCGTGCTGCTTTGCCTGAGTCAGATGGCTGCGCTCCAGCTGTGTAGAGGGGCTGAAGTATGGAACGAGCCAGCACTAGTCGGATAGTTGGCCGTAACTCGCCTATTCTTCAGAGAACGCTTCGGTGGCTTTGGCCCTCTTAATAGTCTATCTACTCGGCTCTGGCTAAGACTGCGGTAGACCATCAGGTGTAGAGGGAAACAGAAGTTGGGAGACGAATAGTTATGTATGAGATAATTATGCTTTTGATTCGGAGGGACGCTACAGTGCTGCTACCTAAGTACCCAGCCTCCATGCGAAGCTGGTGCCAGCGCCCTCCAACAGATCCGATAGGGGCTGCCTGCGTCCATGAGGGAGCCAAATGCTCAACCATCCATGGAGACCAAAGTGCAGCATCCGGCCAAGGGGAGCAAAACTGCTCAGACGCAATAGCTGGGGCTGTTGGTCACCTTGATCGAGGCGACTACCCCATCCAGATCGGTACAAGTGTCCATCTTTCAAAACAATAGTAATCGCTGAGTAGAAATGCTGTGTCGTTCGATCCGCCCCAGTGATGCTTTGTACAGCATGTACAGCTAGCTGAATATAGGGTGCTGCCAATGCCCGTGAACTCCACGCTGGGAACAAAAAGAAAAAGGAAAAAAGCAGAAAAACCTTGCCGATGCAGTGGGTATATCCCGTAAAACACCAGAAAGGAGTCAGCCGCACGCCTCGCCATGTGTCATGTATGATTGCTCGTTCCTTTCAACAGATGTCTATGCTTCCTGATACGCCGTCCATGTTCAATGCTTAGCTCCGCCCATTGGTTTCGTGATGCTTCGTATTCTACGCGGTCCCATTCGAACCATTCGATGACGAGCCGCCGTTCATGTGTACTCCGTTCGCCATATTCGTCGTCGTCCCCGCCTCTGTCTTCGTAGACTTCGCTCCATCTCCGTTCTCAAGCTTCATTGTCTTCGCATGGTATTTTTCAAATTGCTCCTTGAGTCTCCGCCCATCCGCCTGGGCACTTGGGTTTGGCCAGTAGCGTCCGGCAACGTAATCCCTGTCGAATTGTTAGTCAAGAAAGCGAGAGTTAGAAGTATTGACTCACCAGTATAGCAGGTCTGAGGAACCCTTGGTCTTCTTGACTTCCTCCACGATTGTCAAGCCAACGTCTACCAATGTCTGGACAAGGCGACGCGCGAGATCTGTTCCTTGGTAATTCTGTTTCGTAGAGGCGCGCAAGTCTTTGAGCTTCTGATAATTGTTCTCGCGATCACGGAATTCGTGGCAGAGTGTAGAATCGCTCGCAGCCGGTTTCTTATTCGAGGTATCTTCGGTGTTGCGAAGATGTGTATGAGTGGCATCTTTCTGCTTGGTTTGGGACATTTCGGTGGAGTGTCGACGCGGTCCTGCAGATGAATGGTCATTCTTCAAGGCATGCGAACGTTTCTGAATTTTGATCGCGTTGAGCTGCTCATCCGACCTTGCGTGCTTAGGCCTCGGCTTGCGAGCGTCGTCATGATCGTCCTCAGCTTTGCGTTTGCGATCCGGAGTTCCTGCGTAGCCATTTGACTTTCTGTCTGGAGTCGCCTTTCCATTGGGATCTGCAGAAAAGAGACGTTGTCGTGAATCTCGGTGATTGGGGCCACGAGGTCGATGGAACTGATCTGAGGATGGAACTTTACGCATGGTAGTTGGACCGGGGCTCGAGGTAACCGACTTCTCCATGCGGTGCCTATGCAGACCAGGGTGCTTCTTGCTGTTGCGGTGATGATTTTCGAGAGCTTTCTTAACAGCAATGTTGGTACCGCCGCTCGTCTTGTCCTTGAGGACTTGGATCAAATAATTTGCGCGTCGCACCAGGTGA
The DNA here is from genome assembly GCA_010094025.1 of Viridothelium virens. Classification (NCBI taxonomy): domain Eukaryota; kingdom Fungi; phylum Ascomycota; class Dothideomycetes; order Trypetheliales; family Trypetheliaceae; genus Viridothelium; species Viridothelium virens. The sequence continues at coordinate 112,026 of ML991795.1, forward strand.
ACGGCACCAGGCGATTTGGCATGCTTGTCCTCGTGCCCTTCACGTTCCGCTTTCTTATCAACGCGGTGTTCCTCGAGGAAGAATTTATCTCCCATACCCAAGTCTGGATCATCGCGAATGGCTACCCAGGCTCCGTAGCCATGGCGTGCAATGCCAACGCAGAGCATACCATCTTCACGCGCACCCCACGGACAGTCATACTGGGCGGGCTTGCTGGCTTCAGGAACACGAAAGCTTTTCCAATCGGAAGCAGCCTTGACAACCTCCCTCATCATGCGCATTTCGGTGGGACGTTGCGTGATTGTGTCTGCGTTAAGTCGCTTGACCCCGCGATGATCAAAGAGCACCGCCTTCCTCTCCTTCTTGGTGAGAGCCTTATTTGTTTCACGCTCGAGAGCTTTCAAACGCTCTTCCTCGTCATGCATGAGTTGGTCAGCCTTGGTGGTGATTTCACCGAGCGTTGCCTTGAGTACGTCCATGTCACGACCCTCAAGCCTAGCGTCTTTGAGGAATTCGTTGCGACAGTCGTCAATCGAACCGTACTTCTCGTGCGCGCGGACAAGGTTTCGAACCTCACGTTCACTGAGTGGTCGCTTTGGATCTAAGTTGGCTTCTGCATCTCCTTCTGTATCATCCTCGTCAGCAGCAGCAGCGGCCGCAGCAGCCCGAGCCTGCTTCTTGGCGGCGCGTTGCTCTCGAGCCTCATGCCCATCGCTCGGAGCCTTGCGCTTTCGAGGCTCGGCTTGCTTGAGTAGCTCTTGCGTCATCCGCTCTTCTTCTGCTTTGCGCTCTTCGTCTTTGACCTGCTTGATCTGATCTTCGGGAATGATATCATCCCACTCGATGTCGGCCTTCACATCCGTATATTCAAAGCTTTTCAGGAAATCTTCGCCACCACTAGCACCAATACCCTCGGCCTGCTCGGTCTTATGCTCTTCGGCAGTCGCAATGACAGCATCGATATCCATAGACTCAAGCTCCTTTTGGTTGCCTGTTTGTTCGAACATTCTTTGACCGCGACGCTTGAGGAGCCGATTGATATCTTCAATTGAGCCTGGCTCACCAGCACGCTTGGCCAAGCCGCTATCCCCAAGATCTTTAGCGTCTTTGTCAGTAATACCTTGCTGGATGGTGAGATATTCTAGGATCATTTTGTTCCTCGCCCGCTCGAGGATGTCCTCTTCAAGTGTGTCTTTTGAGACAAATCGGAAGACTTGGACAGGCTTGGTCTGGCCAATACGATGAGCACGAGCCATTGCTTGCAGGTCCGCTTGAGGGTTCCAATCCGAGTCAAAGATAATGACAGTGTCTGCGGCTGTCAGGTTGATGCCCAAGCCACCAGCCCGAGTCGATAGGAGGAACAGAAAGTCTTCACTGTCGGGTGAGTTGAAATGGTCGATAGCCTGAGCCCGCTCTCTGGATGATACGGTCCCGTCCAAACGCTGAAACTTTTCGCCTTTCAGTCGGCAATACTCCTCTAGAATGTTCAACATTTGCACCATTTGACTGAAGATTAGCACGCGGTGCCCTTCTGCCTTGAGCTTGGTGAGAAGCTTCTCAAGCACCATCATCTTGCCACTGCATGTGATGATTTGCTTGAGTATTTCCTTGCGATCATCCGGGTCAATGCCATCGAGTCGTCGCTGCTCCGCAATAGGTACTAAAAAGGCATGATTGCTGCATTTCTTGAGTTGCATCGTAATATTGAGCAGAGATGCCTTCTGGCCTTTACCCCCTTGATTCAGAGCGGTGTAGTTCTTTGCAAGAATGTTCTTGTAGTACTCGAGTTGGTAGTCGGAAAGGGCGACCCTGATGATCTTTTCGCTCTTTGGTGGTAGGTCCTTTTCGACTTTGTTTTTGGTTCGACGCATGACAAGGGGATCGATAATCTTACGAATCTCCGCGACTTTCTGAGCTGCCGTCTGGTCATCCAGATCCACCTCATCAGCAATGTCCCCTTGACCGGGCTTCAGGAAGTTGAGTAGAGCAGCAAGCTCGGCATAGTTGTTCTGCATCGGCGTGCCCGTAATCAGGGTTCGATGTGGGATGCCGAACCCCATTAGGATCTGATAGATATTGGCCTTTGGATTCTTCAGTCGATGAGCCTCGTCCACCATAAGACTTTGCCATTTGATAGTGCACAAAAAGTCCTGGTCCTTATTGACATATTCGGGTGTCGTGAGCAAGACGTGGAATTTGTACCGACGACTATTGCTATTGGTGAATAATTCTCGCTCTTTGATGATGGATCGCGAGTTTGGGCCTCCGAGGTATTTGATGTAATTGACGTCAGGAGTCCATTTGTTGAAAGTATCGGCCCAGTCACCTACGGTCGAGAGGGGCACAATGAGCAAGAAAGGGCCTTGCTGACCTCTTTCATGGCGCAACCAATTCAGGAAGGAGATTGTCTGGATCGTTTTACCCAAACCCATTTCGTCTGCAAGAATGACGTTCTCGTTTCTGCACCAGTTATAGGCCAGAAAGTTGACACCCTCGAGTTGGAAATGTCTGAGTCTGCCATGCTGGATGTAATCTGGTTGTTCGTGGAATCCTTTGTATTCCGAACGTTTGCGAGGCCTAAGTTCGTCGAGGTTGCTGACAGGTATGTGAGACGTACGATCAAGGAAGCGGTCAATTTCCTCTTGTGCTAATTTGCTCACAAGCGAAGCAGGTTCCCATGTGGTATCTTTGTACTCGCATCCCTTCCCTATGAGATGTCAGCACACGATCATGTCAGGCTCGCAAAAAGGCTTACAGAGAATGCAGTATTCCGTGCCATCTTCACCATCCCGCGAACCAATAACACGTTCAACTATCACGCAATCTGCAAAGTGGTCTAGACGTAAATTGATATCCATGGCATGTTGCTCTTTTTCTTCGTCTGGAAATTCAGGATCACTAAGCTTCTCCTGCCACAACTTGAAGTCGCGCCAGAAGTTGTCGAGGCGCTTCCATCCCTTGTACTGTCCAAGGGTGTCCCAAGTTTCCCACGTCGCGTGGTAGTGCGCTCGACCTTGCCATTTTACCTGCAGTTTTCTCTCAGCAATGCTTCTGCAAGAATGATCAAAGGATAAGATGCTCACCCAAAATAAGAAGTCGTACTTGCTCGGGTTTTCTTTTTTCTCTGCAGGGTACTTGGTTAGCCTGAACTGTTTCGTGCAATGGGAGCATGATCGAGTCTCAATACCTAAGCCCTCCTTGAGCTTGGCATCCATGACAATGTCTATGCCAGGAGTCGGGTCATCAGCTTCCCAAGTCCAGTCAACTGGTGTGGCAGTTTCTTCATCGCTGAATGGTTCTTCATCTTCGTTGTAGTTGGCCACCTTGGCAGTTCGTCGTTCTGAGAAGCGCTGAGGAGGAGCGGCAAGAGTGCCGTCTTTTTGCAATCGGTTTCGCTTTCGGGAGGTAACATTGCGACGTCGAGAGCCAGCGCGAGTGTCGAAATCGGATTCAGACTCCGGACTGGTTGTTGTTGTTGTTCGAGCGGGCGTGGCACGGGTGGAGCCTGTCAAAGGTCAGTCTCAGGTGGGTCTTGTAGTCTGTCAATGGAAGTAGGAAATGGAGCTCACCCTTTGGCTGTATTTCTGGTTTTCGCTTTTTACGACGCGGCTCATCAGATTCTTCGTCCGAGCTACTCTCGATCTGGTACTACTATCAGTCAAAAGCTCTGGATCAGCAAATCGGTAAAGACATACAACGCGGCGGCTTGGTCTTGCACGACCCTGTTGTAATGGGTTAGCAGTGAGTCTCGCCAGGATTTCAAAGGTCCTTACGCTTCGACGAAGGCCGTATAGCTCTGGATTCTCTCTCATGTAATCATCTTCAGCTGTTGACATTTTACGCTTCGATGCTCTGGCGGGCGAGCTAGAAGACGACTTTTCGGTGGCTTGAGCAGTGACAGCGATATTCGGAGTCATTTCCATGTCATAATCTGCATCTTCGTCTCCGTCGGCATCTTCATCAGTAGCAGTGTCTGTGAGGGGTGACCCCGAGGCTTTGCTGGCTGGCGTCGAACTCTGGTCGAGGTCTTCGGGGGAAGTATTTAACGGACGAGACGGATGTTCGATGTCGGAGAGTTCGCTTTCGCTCGCGTAGTGGGAGTTGCCGGTGGTCGCCATGTTGTCGGCCGAAGGCGACATATGGCCGTTCTGAAAAGGTGTAGAAGTTTGGGAATCGGTAGGAGAGTGTTGGAGGTAGGACCCCGCTGGAGTGGTGACAGCGTCAGCGTTACTGTTCAAGAACGAATAGATCGCAGAAAGCAGAAATTGTTGCGTTGTAAAGCACGCAACTACGCGACTCAGAAATCATCCAAAAACCATTTCTGAGCAGCGTAATTGCCGAATGAATCGAGTCCGACCGTGAAAGCCGGCTCAGGATGGTATGCAGCTGGACGGCTTCAATGGAGGATTCTGCCCACCGGCGGCACGGCGGAGACCATAGAAGCAGTCCGCAGTGGCGTATGCGATCTGAAGATGCCAGTAACATACAGCACAAGGCATCGGAAGGCAAGGTTCGATGATGGGCATCGATTTGCGATGGATGATGATGGAAATTTGGCGGCCAGCAAGAGGCACGACAACCAGCCAGCCGGCTGCAAAGATGCAGCAGAGAACAACAGGAAAAGAAGACTACTTACAAGCCATAGCTCAGGAGTCCTCGAAGGACGAAATCTCGAGTGGTCTGTCAGGGTTTGCAAATTGTGGTGGTGGAGAGGTACAAAGTTGGGGGAAGGTGGAAAGACGTAGATCGGTGCTCGTGGATGAGGCTAGGTGCCAAAGGTCGGCGGCAGGCCTTGGCTAAAACCTCCAGCCCAATCAGCGCCAATCACCACCAATCGCCGATCAGCCGCCCGGAAACCCCACATCCCAATTTCTTCCCCTCCAAAAACTGAAGACTCACCTGGCTGGACGACCTCCAAATCACACACTTTACTGCTGCACCTCACAGCGGTGCCTCTTTTTCTGCTTCTTCTGACTCTTCACCAATTTTCCAGTAATTTCCAGTCCCACTTTTCCAGCGCGAGACCTCTGGCACGGACCGCGAGCTGAGATATTCCATTCGCATCACACTCATTCTCGTGACCTCTTTATCTTGGCCGTTGATCTTTGAGCAAACAACGCAATTGATTGTCTGGTGACTCCGATTTGCTATAGCATCACACCATGGCGGATAGACTCACTCGGTATGCTATTGTTTCGACTAGTTTGACTGCGAATAACTCTGCGTATTGACAATCCTTAGTATTGCCATTGTCAATAGCGACAAATGCAAACCCAAGAAATGCAGGCAGGAGTGCAAGAAATCTTGCCCTGTTGTCCGGACTGGCAAACTCTGCATCGAAGTGACCCCTGACTCCAAGATTGCTTTCATCTCTGAGCGCCTCTGCATTGGGTGCGGCATCTGTCCCAAGAAATGCCCATTCGACGCCATCAACATCATCAACCTTCCAACCAACCTCGAGACCCAAGTGACCCATCGATACTCAGCCAATAGCTTCAAGCTACACAGGCTACCTATGCCCAGACCTGGTCAAGTCTTGGGTCTTGTAGGAACGAATGGTATTGGAAAGAGCACGGCATTGAAGATCCTCAGTGGGAAACTCAAGCCAAACCTGGGTCGATATGACAATCCCCCCGATTGGGAAGAAATTCTAAAATATTTCCGGGGATCTGAGCTCCAGAGTATGCTCGGAAGTATGCAGGCGATGTGAGTTGATGCTGATGGTCATGTAGACTATTTCACCAAAGTACTGGAGGATAGCCTCGAGGCTGTCGTGAAGCCACAATATGTCGACCAGATCCCGAAAGCAGTCAAGGGTAACGACCGATCCGTCAACGCTCTCATCAAAGGTCGAGCACAGATGGACAATGTCGAGCAAATGATGGATGTTCTTGGTAGGTTCCAATTATCTTGGGGCTATCATGCACTAACCTAGCTGAAGAATTGCGATATCTTGAGGACCGCAATATCGAACTTCTCTCTGGTGGAGAGCTACAACGGTTCGCCATTGCACTGACTTGTGTCCGCAAGGCCGATGTGTATGTCACTAGTGCAGATATTTTGTCTGACGGACTAACTCCTCCCCAGATACATGTTCGATGAGCCATCATCTTTTCTCGACGTCAAGCAACGTCTTGCTGCTGGTCGAATGATCCGAAGTCTACTTCGCGATGATGACTATGTCATTGTAGTTGAACACGACTTGTCAGTCTTGGACTACCTGTCCGACTTCATTTGTGTGCTCTATGGCAAGCCTGCTGTCTACGGTGTCGTCACATTGCCTCAGTCTGTTCGGGAAGGAATCAATATCTTCCTTGACGGACATATTCCAACTGAGAATCTACGTTTCCGAGAAGAGTCGCTTCAGTTCCGTATCGGAGAAGCAGGTGAAGACTTTATGGTCGATAAGTCACGTGGCTACGGCTATCCAAACATGGAAAAGACACTTGGTGACTTCCACCTTACTATCCAAGCCGGCCAGTTCACCGACTCTGAAATCATTGTTATGATGGGTGAAAATGGTACTGGGAAGACTACTTTCTGTAGAATGCTTGCCGGCGCCGAGAAGCCCGATGGCACCAAGAAAATCCCGGCAATGAACATAAGCATGAAGCCTCAAAAGATTACCCCCAAGTTTCAGGGCACAGTCCGTCAACTCTTTTTTAAGAAGATCAAAGCGTCATTCTTGAGTCCACAATTTCAGACTGATGTGTACAAACCCCTCAAGATGGATGATTTCATTGACCAAGAAGTGCAAAACCTCTCTGGTGGTGAATTGCAACGCGTGGCCATCGTTCTTGCCCTTGGCATCCCTGCCGATATCTACCTTATCGACGAACCGAGTGCCTATCTCGACTCCGAGCAGCGTATCGTCGCTGCGAGGGTGATTAAACGTTTCATCATGCACGCTAAGAAGACGGCTTTCATCGTCGAGCACGACTTCATCATGGCCACCTACCTTGCCGACCGCGTCATCGTCTTCGATGGTCAACCTGCCATCAACGCCCGCGCACAGGCACCGGAGAGCTTACTCACTGGCTGCAACAAGTTCTTGAAGAGTCTCGACGTTACCTTCCGCCGTGATCCCAATTCATACCGTCCACGTATCAATAAGCTCGACTCACAGCTAGATCACGAACAGAAGCTCTCTGGAAATTTCTATTTCCTAGAGGAGGAGAGCTGAAAAGGGCGTCCCAAAGAATGATGGCCCTCCACGCAAAGGACCCCACAATGCACCCCGTGTACTGAGGTCGTTAGCGAGAAGGAGCAAGAGACATAATAAACAGCTAGGAGGCGGACTTCCTGACGAAGGGGCCGCGGAGGAGGATGAAGACGAGGACGACGATGCACGGTGGCAGCGATCTACCTCCTGTGCCTTCACAGCCCTTGGTCCTATCATATTAAAGCTGGAGTTTCTCGCAAAGTAGAGAAAAGGATAGACTGGGTAGGAAGAGAAGCGTACGGGTCAAGCTAGGTGATCGCTGTCTGGCACCTTTGGTAGCTGTTAGATGGTTCTCGAAACACAGGACTATACCATCATCCAAAGGAGTTCGCTCCGACGTCTGGAGGACGTCTCATGAGATAAGGCGGTGAAATACTTATTTTCTGTAGGAGTTCAATCAATCATTAGATAATCGCGCTTGATTTTCACAGGCTCCAATGGCGATTAACATTGCGGAAATTGAAATTGTGTACCTGCCTTTTGACTTAGGGTTGAACGTGAGAGAGATGATGATACAGAGGCAGCGACCTTCCATCAGTAAGATATCTTCCACTATTGGGACAAGTGCCATGACCATACGATCTCATGCATCCCATTTGGAAAAAAATAGACACCATGAATTATCAATGACATGCATCGAAGCACTTGTTCATGCGTGCACTCAGACCCGCAATATAACGATATTAGTCCAGAGCTTACCACATATGCCTGCAGCTAATCGACAGCGTGACGACCTTGCTGACTGCATCTGCTTCGATTTCAAGAGTTTACTCAATTACATACACAGAATCGCTTCTCCTCACTATTGCCATCTTCCTTCGACTAAAGCAACCTCGTAATCACTCCTTCGCAGAATTAGGCTCGACCTCCTCGATCTCTCCTTCCTCACTTCCAGATTGCAGTGCGGGATCCTCCTTGGGTGGTTCCGACGACTTGTGGCGGCGCTGTGGCGAATGGGAACCGTAGTCGCGGCGTTGTCGCTGTGGTACCACAAAAGAATTACACATTAGCTTTCAAGTTTGAATTTGACTGTTGGGGGCTACAAGTGAAGGAGTACGTGAAGAAATAAACTTTTACAGCTCCACACGGTTACGCCACGATGGCTACACCGGAATCTGGAAAGCTGTCCCTTCTTCAGAGAAATGTAGCAGGCATAGAAAAAGTGTTCAAGACACTCATACCCATCCAAATCTACAAGGCTGCGTCATGTGGACTGTGCCAAGTGTAGATATCAGGCTCGGTTTCAGGAACAGGGGTACAACTCGTAAAGAGGCAGCCCACCTTATGCAAATAGAGGCCCTCACTGGCCTCACTCTCCTCACTGCGCGGGCGTCGACCCAAGCTGGCGGACCCACTGCCGCGGTCCTCAGCTCCGGTGCCTTCGCCATAGTCGAGCGCTCGGCTCTTCGATCGCAGGTCAGAGCGCGAGACATAGCCCCTCTCTCTTTCGGCCTCACGCTCCCGCCGCGCGACATCGTGATTCGTGCCGCCAAACCAGCTATTGCGGCGGTCGCGCCAGTCACGGTCGTCACGCGTGCTGCGTGCGCGCGGCGAGCGAGGCGGTGGAGACAGGCCCGTGGTGCCGGTGCGGTGGTGCTGACGCTCGCGGTCGGCGATGGCTTTGCGGCGGTCGGCTTCGTAGGGATCGGCTTCTGGGCTGCGCGTGCGACGGGTGGTGCGGTCGCGGTCGCGGTCACGATCGCGGTGGGAGCTGGAGGCGCCGTTGCGGGGGTCGTGACGGTCGTGGTGGCGGCGTGGGTGCTCGCGTGTGGTGTCGTCGGCTTTCTCGCGGAGGCGGCGCTGGAACTTGTCGAAGGCTGCCTTACGAAGGTCGTCGGAGTCGAGAGCTTTGTATTCGGGGGTGTCTTCGACGCGTGAGCGGACGCGTTCCCAGGTATCTTCGAGTGAGACGGGTGGATTGAGGTGCTTGATGCATGAACGAAGATCGTCAATCGCACGACGTTGACGCTTTTCGATGTGATGGGATGATTCTTCAAGCTTCTTTGAGAGCTTTTCCTTCAGGCGGTCGAAGATGAGTTGGAGGGAATCAGTGTCAAGATTTGCGGTGCGACGGTTATTGCGCATAAATTTGAGGAAGTCGTCAAAAGAGGTCTGCGGAATAAGCTCGAAGCGCTGGTCTTCTATAACATCAAGGACATCATTACGCTTTGCGCGAAGGGTTGCCTCGTCTTCTTCAACGACGTCCCAGAAGAAATCGAGAGGTGTTGACCCTGGCTGGCCCAGCATATCGGTGTAGCGGTGGTCGTCTTTAAACAACGGGTAAACATTCATCCATTTAGAGCCCGCTTTGACGTGTCCTTTGGCTCTCAACTCGCCCAGGAGCTCTTTAAAAGCATCGCGATTTTTGCGTTCACGGCGATATTTGAGAACCTTCTCTCTTTGACGGCGTTCATTCCAGTCGCGTTCGAGCGTTTTAATGTGATTTTCAAACACACCGAGTATCTCAAATTTTTCAAGGGTTCGGAATTTGGGATCATTCTGGAATTTCTCGTTGGACTTGATACGCTCTTGGGCATCAAACCAGCGAGTGTACGGTTCCAGTCTCATAGACCCAAGAATATCAGCAAGCTCGTCAACCGCAGCTTTGCGCGCGGCTTCTTCTTCTTCGTTGTGCTGGCGGCGGAGCTCTGCGACGTATTCTTCGAAGAGAGCGCGACGCTCATCTTCGTTATCGGTCGATCGGAATATTGTCTCGTCCTGGATGATTGGTCGGATTGTTTTCCAGCGGGAATAATAGACAATCTCGGGGTGTCGTCTGAGCATTATGCCAAAGTCATTGCGGAGCTTGGCGACCCTCTCCTTCTCTCGCTCCTTCTCCTGTTCGCGTTGCTGCAACAGATATTTCTCAAAAGCAAGCTTTCGATCTTTGGGATCTTTCACAGCCCGGTAATGTGGGTCTCTGGCGCAAGCCTCTACCATTTGCTGGAATGTCCAGTCTTGTTGTACGCCAACTCGTTTGAGCAATTTGAAAAACGCAGCTTCAGCCTCCTCGGCAGAACCAAAATTGGTCTCCTCGGAGCCAGGTATAGCAGCAGCTCTAAACCCATCAGCAGAGCCGTATCCGAACTGTCTGTCGTGGCCTGTTCTCTCATGGGCACTCCATGGCTCATTGCGCTCATTCTGCGAATTATACTGTTGCGACGAATACGGTGGCCGAGAGAAGGTGGAGGCGCCCCCAGCAACGAATGTTTGTTGACTGAAAATCAGTATTAGTAGGGTATTTAGTTTTTCGAGGGAAATCAACCTACGTGGTACTGGGTCGCTGAGCAGATCGCTGGGGTGGCTCTGCATCCTTGAACTCCTGTGGCATTTCCCATGTTGTCTGATTCGTTTGCTTGTTGTGCCAATACTTGCGGCCATCAGAACTGTATTCCGTCCATGGAGAATTCTTGCGAGCTCTCTATTGTTCCTCGTTAGTGCGTATCAGGATAGCTTGGAAGTAGCACAACTCACTTCAGCCGGTGTCATCAAGGCTTCTGGCTTCTCCCATTGCGTTTCCTTGGTCTGGCTGTTGTAGTAGTAAGTTCTACCATCCGGTGCCTGGGCCGGCTGCCACAGAGCTACACCGTTCATTGTGAAGAGCAGGCGCGATAGCCTCGCGCAAGCTCATCCGGGCAGTAAATTGACGCGTGTTGTGTTCAGCGAAGCCCGCGAGAGTGCGAGAGCTGACTAAAGAAGTGAAAGCGTAAATTTCCCAAAGTGAGGTTGAAGCTCTAAGGGCTCCGTAGCTAGTAAGTTTTTGCGCGCAAGCGAGCTTAAGCGCGCGGCCGAGTGATGCAAGCGTTAGATCACTGACCCCTGTCGCGTCACACAACTCGCATCTATCAACCTACCTACTTGCGCGGAATGCATCCCTGCGAAGGTAAATTCAGACAGCCAGAATTTGCTAAACTCCTTCCTCAACCAATCTCGAGCATGTCTCGATATGTCCGATCGCCTAGATGAGTCCAAGATAAGAGCCAGTGTGGATTTCGCAGAAGCGTCGGTGCTAGACACAATTGTTCCTGCCATACCGAGCGTAAATATTCAAGATGCATTTCATGATTGGGACGGAACCTCTTCTGCTCAGGGAGCAAGTCTACTCCCATTCATTGAACAGAGGCAGTTTCTACTCTTTGGTGAGCCTCTACTGCTCCCATCTCCTCGAGGCTTATCCTCTTACTCATTCCTAGGTTACTAGATGAACATATACCGGTTTACCTTGTCCTTCGCGCTCCCGTCACAGGCGAAGATATTCTGAAATCATATTTGTCACGGTTGGCTATCAATCTGCAAGCTCACGCCGTTGATATCGCTCCGCAACCTCCCTCCAAGGATCCTCCCTCGAATCCAAATACATCGACTGCTCGTTCACTCGCCCAACCAAAAGACCTCCTGTATTCCGAAGACATTGCCCAAAGCCAGCATCCTTTCATCGCAGTTCGCGCAGTTAGTGATGAAGAAGATGCCGAGGAAGTCGATACGCAACAAGTTTATGTAATTTGGAGAAAGACCATCTACTTAGGCCGTCCAAAGATTCGCATGCAGAAGCCTGCCATATATTTTGCTGCAACAGCCAGTCTGAAGCACTTCGAGCAAAAGTCATCAATTGACGGGGCAGATGAGTACCTCGAAAGCAATGTAGCCTCTCCAATGAACCTGCTGGAGCCATTCAATTATGATCCTGCTTTTGCGGGCAAAGGACTATATCTTTCCGCTTCGCGCGTAACTAAGGTTTCTCCTGCAAAGCCTACTACTCACGAATTCTCGCGGCCCCTAAGGACGAGCAACCGGAAAATGTTTCAAGCTGCTCCTGCCATTCTGCTAAAAGTACATTATACAAGAATGCCACCTGGTTCCAAGTTCCCTGTCCTGGCCTCACTCAGCCTGGAAGTCACTGCATTTGCTAGCTCTGATGTTAGAATCGAGGAAATCCACACGCAGCTATCCAATGGAACATGCGAGACGTTTGGTATCGATAATCTGCAGTTACCCGTGACACAGAGTCCAGGTAACGAGACAACATGGGTTCGCCGGTTGGCATCCACAAATATTCCAGAAGGAAGAGATAGTGCAAATATCCACCTTTTCGAAATCAAAGTGCTTGGGAAAGTTCTACTTTCTGATGACTGTTCTGCGGCGATCGAGGTCATTTGGAGAAGCAACGTCGATCTTGGTCCGTTGCCTCCAGCTCCTGGTACAAGGTAATTAATAATCAATTTCTCTTCGAAATCACCTGTCATTGCTGTACCCCAATTGATACGAGGCTTAGGAATTCTCAAAGCTTGTCCAGAGGCCGAGGTGCAAGTATATCTTCCGCAACATCTGCGCAAGCTTTGCGTCGTCCATCCAGTGTAGATGGAGGCGGAGACCAGAGTCCGCCTTCGACGAATGATTTTGGTATCACCGTCACATTCTCTGGGCCGGCAGAAGTTCATGTGGGTGAGATTTTACGTTGGGATGTCCTACTGCTCAACCGTTCTCCACATCGGAGAAGCCTTGCTATTATAGCTTTACCGAAACGGAAGAGAGTCAAATCTAGCCATCACTTTGGACAAAGCGAGGGTGGTTCTATTGCACATGCCATACTCGACGAGCACACGTTGTATTCTCTTCAAGCCCGAGCAACTCTAGAGCCAGTAGGGTTGGTGAGCCTGAGTCCAGATGTACGGATAGGGTTTGTCTCTCCCGCCATAGTTTGATGTCAAGCTCGCAGTACTAACATCCTGTTCCTCCAGGCCGCTGGCGCCAGGTGCATGTTACCAAACGTCGCTTGAATTTTTAGTGTTGACTCCTGGAATTTTGCATCTAGACGCGGTGCGCGTCTTTGACCTTGCCACTCAGCAGTTCATCGACACTCGAGATCTTCCTGATACTGTAGCATTAGAATAAGCATGAGAATAATATGAACACGGGCATGTTGAATTTCCGGTGAGTTATTTCACCGGCAACATTTGCCTGTGACCCGGCAAAGCCAGTAGCGAAAGTACTTAAATCAAGTGATCTCAATGTAGAGCATGACGACGGAGATATAAAGAATTCATCGTAGGATCGTAAAGATGCAGGAGCTATAAGAAAACAGTTCCGAAAGATGTCCAAGTGGTCAATTGAAATTTGAAGTGTTTCCCCAAACGCAGGATGTGCCACCATCCAATAGAGATGCGCTGAGACTCCGCCTGCATCCTCTCCTCTTTAGGCTCCTTCACGCCGCCGCTCTGAAACCCGCATCCCTTCCTTCAACTCCGCCAGCCCTTCGTTCGCAGGCACGAACGGCCCTATTTCACCTCTTCCACCTCATCACTCACCTCTCTCCCCACCCTGCTTGGTACACTGTCACGGGCTTTCTCTCACATTCACCAGCTGAACGCACCTGCCGCACAGTCCACCGAAGTCACGTCATCAAAATGTCGTCCTTTGTCGAACAACGACGTCGCCTCCTGCGAAACCTCAACTCCAGATATATCTACGGCAGAGTGGTCAGTTGAGCCTCGTCCAAGACTTTCGCTGCCATAGCGTGAATTGTGGACGAAATCTACCACGTACCTAAGGCATCTGAAGCTAACTTCTTGACAACTGTAGCCTCTGCTCCACGCCTTCGTCTTCCTCTTTCAGCTTGCTATGGTGTCTATACTTACGCGGAAATTCAGTGCCTATTATGATCGCAGACCTGGTATGATGGCATTAGGATCTACTGGAGAGCGTAGCTTGCTAACCAAGACTTCATTAGTCCTTACGACCATGATAACCAACGCCGTACGTTCACGTTCCTTAGTGCAATGAAACAACATGCAGTCCCCATTCACATGCGCAAGTCTAACAATATGCTCCACAGCTACTGGGAGGAATAGCCGACACCGTTGCGCAGAGTCTCACTGCCATCCGTCAGCGCGCTGTCCGCAAGCCCGGCGGCCCAGATCCCAAGGATGACTTCATCGCCATCGAGATCCACGACCTGGACCGAAAAAACAGCCTCCCCACACACGAATTGATTCCATCGTCACGCAGCCTCCCGCCACCATTCGACTTTGAGCGACTGACCCGATTCATGTCATACGGTTTCCTGATGGCACCTATCCAGCATCGGTGGTTCAGCTTCTTGTCGACAACGTTCGCCTTCACCACGAAGTCCAGAACGGTCCCGGCGCTGAAGAGGGTGGCTTTTGATCAGCTGATATTCGCGCCGCTTGGTATGTTGCTGAGAATGGAAGTTGGCATTTGGCTTGGGCAAGTTGAGCTAATTGATGGGGATAGGTCTTGCTGCGTTCTTCACATTCATGACGGTGGCCGAGGGTGGTGGTCGGAGAGCAGTGATGAAGAAGTTTCAGGACGTATACATGCCTGCTCTCAAGGCGAACTACTTGGTGTGGCCTCTGGTGCAGATTCTTAACTTCAGAATTGTCCCTCTTCCTCTACAGATTGTGAGTGTCTCCGGAAAGAGTCTTTCAGTTTCACGCTAACATGAGGCAGCCATTCGTGTCCACCGTCGGTATTGCCTGGACAGCCTACCTGTCATTGACCAATCAGTCAGACGAGGCGTAGGCATAAGTACGCTAGACGACTTCGATTTTCGACCTAGGCCATGTACTACTTCCTGGGAGTCGAGAAGATCTGCAACCATAGATTCTAAGAATCAAGAGGCTCATATTGTGAACGAGGCGTTATGGAGAATCAACACATGGTTCGGGTTATTTACGAGCATTGGGTCACTTTCTGGTTTGTGGGTCGGGGAACATCACAGAGCCTAACGGTGAACAAGGTGTACAAACGGCGTCCTGACCTCCGGTATGTTGGTAGTCGTTTCCAACGAGATGCAATATCTTTCATCGGATTTGTTATTCTTAGCGTGCTGATCGAGAGGCGTACCAATCATGACGCACCCCGTCCATGCTTCACTAGCTCGAGGTGATAATCCAAAGGTTTCCTGCTTGCCCTTCAAGATGTGTCAATGTCGTCCAAACCTTTGTAATTTGCGTCTCGTCTATCTACGTGATTTACAGAATTCCACTGGCCTTCCACCCGTCCCCTCTTCTTTCACTCACAAGCCTTACAGCCGCCTGTTTAATCCTGGAGATGGATATCAATACTACTTACGTACCGAGACTCTATAGAATCTGACATTTCAACGATGTCTTGCCACGACATTAACCGACAAAATCTCATTGAAAATGCGGTCATTTATACAAGATGCGCCAAAATGAGCGCTGAATCTGGACTTGCGGGAGACCCTTTGACACATCGTCTATTATGGCGGAGGGTCCTATGGAGCCCTACAAGTTGAGAGGAGCAACTTCGTAAACGCATGAGGTCTGGATATTTGAGCTAGCTCGAGCATTCGTGTCGCTCAGCATGAATGAGAAAGATGAATCATGTGTTCGATTTCAACTATATCATTTATTCCGGTGCTATCTCAACTGCTGTTCGTTGGTGGGATCTTGCTCATTACGGGACTAAGCTGTGTTTATAGCGAGATTATCAGGATAACGGAAATCTCCAAGGATGACCACATGATACTATCAGTTCCTCTTATTCTTTTGGAACTCATGGGATTTGGGAAGACTCTCGTAAAGCATTCAACTTGTTATTATACAGCTTCCTCTACCAATGGACCAAATGCTGACCTGCTTGCCGATGTGACTTTCTGCAGTACCGGGAAGGCGCCGGGTTTATTCTCAAGTCTCTTAATTTTTGGGGACGCGGGTCGGGAAAGCTCGTAAAATTCGTCATATTCTTGGTCCGGCTCAGATCTGATCGGATACTCAAGTGTTTGTCGAGCCTTCCCCAAATCACATCCTTTGGTGGTATAGTAGATACTAATTATCCACGCCTCACCACAATCAGCGCCGAGTTCTGGTCCGCAAACTTATACTGTGCTACTGCAGAAGGCTCATCTCCTTAAAGTCGACTCCAAGACCGCTGCCGCTTCCAGCACGGTTTCACCGAAACGTACCACCTTGCCTTCCTATTTCTGCACAGAGTTTTATCATTGTCAGGGGTCCTTGTTGCACGTACTCTACGAGACAAGGAGTTCGAGACATGCGAGCAATCCATATGAGAACATCGACGGGCCCAAAAGTTTGTCGAGAATCAGACCTCCCGGTAAGGCTTGCTACCCAATTTCCATTGTCGGCGTTTAGAGACTGTGATACAGGATATCGGAGACGAAAGCTCTGGGCTCCTAATCTGACCTCATTGGGTTTCATTGGCAGCAAACTATTCCCTGTCGAATTTTCCCCATTTTTGGCCCCCAAATTTTCGGCTGCCTAGTCTTACCCCATCCTCGGAGAATATGCTAGCCTCAATCGAGGAAGAGAGTGGAGTGTATATCGTTCTCTGCGAGCGACCTTCCGGTGACACTTGATGTGTCAAAAGGAGAATTGCAGACGTGAGCAAACAAAAAATACTGCGTATGGCAACTCAGTACTGTTGTGGAGCTTTGAGCTCCAAGGCGGTACATAGAGCTGAGAGCATCCTTGTCGCCCTGAAAATCTCTTTTGCTTTTCCAGCCTTGTGCTTACATTCAGCCATGCAACCACAAGGCTGAAACACAGCCGATCACTTATATGCAGCGTGATAGACCTTCTCGAATTGAACGCAAGATCCAAGATTGGCCATATTGTTCCATTCCAGGAGTCAGCATTGACTCATAAGGTGTGCTAGCCGTTCTGGATAATTCTTCCTCATACTGCTCCAAAATCCAAAGAATTCATTGTGCGTTAACCCATTTATGGTTCAATTTCTACCGTTTCCGAACCGACATAAACTTATCAGCAGTCGTATGCCACCTTTACTCCAGATCTAGAGCGAAAGCGTACAACGAGAAATGCCACGTACAGGGTTCAAAGCCTCCCCTGCTCTGCAAATTGAGATTCAGGACCAACGACCGATTTATCTTCCAGGTGACACTCTCAATGGCTTCATCCTTAGTGATAAGAAGCCATCCACTCTGCCTCACTCATTACAATCCATTCGACTGAAGTTCTTCGGGCGGGCCAAGACGAAATGCGTGGTCAAGTCGGGCAATAGCACGTCCATTTATCGAGGGCGAGCGGTTTTCATTCAAGTAACGAAGATTATACATAAAGATCATATCTGCGAGACCGGGCAACACGCTTGGCCCTTTTCGATGACCATCCCTGAGCACCCAACACCCAGTATTGCTTCAAGAGGCGATGCTTTTGATCCGAGCCCGCCGTTCATTTTCACTAGGGATCCTCAGACGAAGCAGGAGACAGACGTGACTCAGCATCAGCTTCCTTCTATCATGTACTACTATGATGAGTCTGGGTGGTCAGGCAAGAAGATTCAAGCATACATCGAATACGTACTTCTCGCCGAGGCAGGCTCGACCAAAGCAGTGATGCCACTCTATGTACGACGACAGTCCGTTCCAAGTCCGATTACAAGTCACGCCATGCAGTTGCGTCCATTTTCTCAGGAGACCAAGACGCTTGCTTTGCTGCCTGAGTATGCGGAAGGCTCTGCACCGTTTGGTATGAAGTTGAAATCGATTCTCCGGCCGTCGAAGACTCCCAAGTATTCTTACTCTATAATGGTAGCATATCCCGCCACCATCCAGCTCGAGCACCCCAAAACGCTTCCTTTCAAGATCTACCTCGTCCCCCATCTGGACTCGAAAGTGACCACGATCTCTCCAGAAGGCAGCAGTTTGGAACAGCTACCTGTCGTTACCGTCACAAGCATGGAGGTGGAACTCAAAAGTCATGTTCATATCCGTTGCCCTGGTACATTCTCGGATCATAGCGCTGCAAAACACCATACATACCACATTAGCGGCCGAAGCCTCTCAACACCCATTGCTGTCCCAATCATTCCAAAGTCCGATTCCGAGCCCAAGCAGTCCCAAGAGACCGCAACTCTTTTTTCCTTCAATCAATATACTGCCTCCAAGCAAGAAACAACAATACCTTCGGCAGCGCTGGATCTCGGCACGCTCTTCTCAGTCTTTCTTGGGGCAAGGTCTGCCAAACGCCAGATCTATCCCACCTTCGCCACGTACAACATTGCGGTTTCTCACAGCTTGAAATGGAAGGTCAACCTCTCCTGCGCAGGTGAAAAACATAGCGTTAGTGGAGAGCCGGTCGTGACAGTGCTCGCTCCCAGCGAGGAGCAGGAGGAGATGAAAATGAGACAACTAGGGACAGAGGGCATGAAGAAGAGCCATGATGAGTTGGAAGCAGGGGCCGAAGCGGCGATAAATCTTGTGGGACAGATTATGCAGGCCGTGACATCGTGAGCGTTCATATAAAACCTGGGGATTTGCCACGTGGATTTGGTCTTTGGGAGGAAGGCAGAACCGTAAACCGTTTTTGAAGAGACAGGTTGTGAAATCCATCGTGCGCAGACAATGGACGAAATGCTCTGTAGCTGGGATCGTGCAGCTTCTAGAAAGCTTAATTCGACAGTCTTAATCAGGACTCAAGATGGCTTGCAGCAGTACTAGCAGATTGCGTGCAGTAGTGCAATGCAAGGCGAGATTTAAACGAGACCCTACGGCTTTCTGTTTGTAAACTTAATTTCCGCAACATACGACCGACGAAGGATCCAGTAGACAACCACTAGAAGCTCCTGCGTAAATTGGCGACGAAAAGAGAAGTCATTGGTCTAGTCACATCTTTTTCCTTGAGCCCCACGATCAACGCGATAAGGTATTTAGGAAGGGATCCCTTGGTTCTCAATACAGACTAGCACGGACTGCAAGTAATCAGGTGGCCATCATGATCACCATGATGTGAGAATGCGTTTCAAGTAACCAGGTAGGTACTACAGGTACCTTGTGTAACGTCTCCCCGCCCTGTGCGTGTCCCTCTACCATTGGATGAAATAGGCCTGAACTGTAAGACTATCATGCCTTCATTATGACCCTTCGAGAACTAAGTCGACTCACCTTCTAGTGCACGACAAAATTGATTCAGAGATACAATTTGCTCACATCACGATGAGTTTGTTGAAACTTCCCAATGAGATCATCCTCGACATAGTCGACTATCTCGACGAGCAATGGCACATCTATGCGACTACCTGCGTAAACCGGCGACTATATCGGCTCCTTAGAGACGAATTACTTCGACATAGCATTCATTTCCGAGGAGGGGACGCTCTTATTTGGGCAGCAAGGAAAGGTCGCTCTGACACAGTCCACGCAACCCTTCGTCTTGGAGCGGATATCAATGCCACCAGGACACGACCACGGGGGATAACTCCTTTGTATGCTGCGGCAAAGACTGGAAGTGTGTCTATGGTGGAGACATTGCTCAACATGGGTGCAGATCCTGAGGCAGGGGGGGTTCGTAATAGAAAGCCTCTGTACACAGCACTCGTGTCCAGGAATGAAGAGGTCGCTCGCATACTTTTTGACGAAACTAGCAACATGGACATTTCTATCGCAGAACCGGAACAAGATCAAACAGCTTTGCATGTCGCCTGTTACTGTCGCCTCCTAGAGTCTATACAATATTTCCTTGAACGGGGTGCCAATGTCAATAGAATCACTTCACAGGCATCCACACCACTTGACCTCATCCTTCGCTCGAGCAACTCAAATCCCGGGTACTCTCTATCTGAGAATGATTTCAAAATTGTCTTGCTACTCCTTGAATTCGGGACAAAGCTAAGTGAGAAGACATGTATGTATGGACTCAAACATCCCGATCGAAGAGTAAGGGGACTCTTCCAGACAAGTGGTACAGTCAAGGATACAGGGAAAAGAGTGCTGATCGGACGTTCTTGGATGGCTTCGAGTGCAGAGTTCGATCCAAATGAGTTATATGGATCTAGCGGCATAAATCGGGGGCGTTCTCAACCAGCGAGGTAAGCCACGAGCGACCCTGCGATCTAAACGATTCCCAGTAGCACAGCAGACATCTGACCTATGCCTGCAGCCAGGATACCCAGCAATCTGTGGACGAAACCTTTCCTGCATTGAATCACAGTAGCCAACCTAATGAACCAGCACAACGTCATGAGTGGACACCGTCTAAGGTCCAACGAATAATTGCAGACTTCTCAAATGCCAAACGTCCGTTGCGAGTCGGACCTCTACCACGCGATCCATTCCCCAAACTTGGGCCGCTGGAGATCTCTACCAGGACCAGTGCAGGAGATCTATGGAGGACTTTCAGGGGCCAATAACCGTCCATAACTACCTCTGCGAAGCAAGCTGATCCATCGAAAGACTTGTCTGAGCCTCTTTTACCATCGCAAATCTCCAATAGAAAGAGCAAAAAGAAGTGGCAGCCCTTAAAGGTTTAAAGAGCGTAGACTTGGACTATATCGGCGCTTGAACCCTTGATTCAATGCAGAATCCAGGCAGACTTCATGAGGAATAAGTTGAATCAATCTCAAGGAGCAATCTCTACGAATGTATCCACGATATCATTCGAGACGATACGAAACGGCTGCAAGGCTTCATCGCTGGAGGTCAGCTGTTGGTAAGATCCGCGCTATTGATAAGTCGTAATGAACCAATGGTTGACCAGTTATGAAAGAATTGTCCCAATGTATGTATGTACATGAACTCTAGAAAATGAAACAGACATGGTATCCGCTCCCGGAGTTGAGACACACAAGTGCAATAGAACCATCCATCTAGACTAGTGCTAGCTCCCGGTCCGAAATCGACAGTTCCTGGTGTGACGCTGGCAATTATCCTTCCGCGAGGAGGTGGCGTGGCATTTTGTACACTCGAATCTTACACCAGCATGCTTGCTCTGACTATGGCGCTCCAAGGTCCTAGCATCTGCAAAATCCTGTCCACAAGTCGAGCACACCGGTCTTGGTGCGTGCTTTCTTTCGTGGACTAGGAGACGAGACTCTGTGGCAAAGTTTCTCGGACACTTGCTGCATTTAAAGTGCACCGCTCGAGGCAAGGTTTGTGTACGGAGTGCTGACGGGATTTCCAAAGTGCTGGCAGGTTGGTTAAATGCACTTGGACTCGAGATAATGGGTTCTGTCGATGATGCCATTAATGGCATGTCGTGGGCCTGTTGTCGATCCGTCCAAGCGCCAGTCATGATGTCAGAAGCGTGTTCTTGTGGGGCATTTTTGAGTGTCCCATCTTGCTGACCTGCGACGTCGAACAAGGGTTGATTGAAAGTAGGAAAAGATTGACTGCTGGAGTGCAAGCTGACTTGTATGGCGGGATGTGTGTTAATAGGAGATCTTGTGAGAGGATCATTGAGGATGGTGAATTCCGCAGCATCTGGAGCTTCAACTCCACTTCCGTTTGTCCAAAAGTTCCCAGGTGGTTCCGAGCCGTTAGAGAACTCAGAATACTCAGGCTCGTGAAAGAGAAATTCTTGTTCTGTCTCGTAAATGGCATTATTCTTCAATGATAGCCATCCACCGATCCAGATGTCAACAGAATCATCGACATTGCGTAGATTTAAGTCCTCAAAATAAACGCCATCCGAGCACGTATTGTATCGCTCGTGGGCCCGATCATAATTGTAAGAAATTGAGAAGAGGTGGCGGACTTTGTCCGCCTATCGTATCCCTATTGGTGATTATCTCTAACAGGAGGTAACCGCCTCCACGCTATAGCGACGTCTGATCAGTATGTAGGATATAGTACATTATGTAGTTGATGGACTGGACACATTGGTAAGCAAAACTTACGTGGGTATCGCACCCCTGCTCATCGCCCAGCACCCAGGACATGACCTAGGTACCCAGGTGCTCAAGGACCCTTTGCCCCGAACAGAAGGCTATCAACCGATCGCGTAACTTTGTAAATGTAATTCGCTGCCCAAAAGTCTTCGGACAGCTGGATTGTGAAAGATCGTGTAAGGTTTCTCTCTTCATATATAGTTCTGCGGCTTCCAATCTCAGCCTTGTGTGGCATGGAACGTTATCTTCATGAAAGCTCTCTGAATCTCGTTAGTGGTGGCCTCCAGTTGCTGTGATTGGTCACCTCAACTTCATAGCGAGGCTGATGGTCCTAGGAAAAATTCGTAGCTTGCGATTGGTAACCTCAAAAACGGAGTCGTTGGTCGCCTCCAACCGACTTCGGAGGCCGATCCTTCGAGGCCGGTCATTCAAGGCCTCAGTCCCCTACGGTTGTGTGGCAGATGCCCATATCGACTGGACTTAGCTTGGTGAGCGGCGATTGACTTCCTCGCTATCTCGAATAGGGATAGCTGTTGTGTCTTCAGTAGCTTGTAGTCAGCGAGATGTTTGCTCCGGTCCTGCGGATTTGGAACCAATGAGCGGCGCCGGGGCTCGGTCAAGGCTAAACCAACTTGAGTCTCTTGTACACTCGCTGCTTTTAATTAGTGGTACAAAATGATCAAAGCCTTCCACCAGGTAGACTACAGCTGAACATGTACTCTAAGAATGGGCATATCACCTAGAACCACAGTAAGAACGACCGTTCTCTATCTGAAATCTCACCTTTTTTTCCTTGACCTACGGTACATACGATGTCTGAATGCTTCACATGGGACGAATGCTGCAAAGAATAGACCTCCACGGCTAAATTGAGAAGTTCAAAATGATTTTACAATATCCCAAGCTATCTCAATTGACTAACCAGCGGATCGACTTTCCACTACCCTCTACTTTATCCCTCCAACACCCAGAAGATACATCATACTCATTCTCCATCACCTCCCACACACCATCGTTCCTCCGCCGCGTACACCGCACTCCAACCTTCCCCCCCGGTTCATCTGGCAACGTCACGCCAACATCACGCATCCTCCTCCCCTCCGGCACCACCGGCATCATCCTCAACCCCCGTTCGTCCAGCCCACACCAAAGCTCGTCCTCCTCCTCCGCGTCCTCCTCCAATCCCCCCTCCAACGCCCCCTTCGCCCCCACCTCATTCCCGTCTTCCCACTTCCCCCTCCTCACTCCACCACTACGTGCCCCTTCGTTCCCCTCCTCCTCTCCCTCCTCCATCTCCATCACCCTCCTCGCCACCGGCCCCACAATCCCCGCCGCCCAAATCCCCTCACGATGCAGACTCGAGCCCAGCAGCGCGAGCGCGCGCCGGCGGAGATGCGGTACCCGGCACTTGATGGCGGTGTAGTAGAGCGGCGGGATCCAGCCCATTTCGACGACGGCGTCGCGTCCTGCGCCTGGGTGGTCGTTGTTAGTATTGGCATTGGGGTTTGCGGGGTGGGACGGTGGGGCGGGAGGCGCGCCGAAGAGTTTGGTGGCGTGGGTGCGTGCGGCGGGTGTGCGGATGAGGCGCCACAGTGTGCCGGAGCGGGAGATGATGGCGCGGAAGGCGGCGGTGTGGGAGGGCTGATCGAAGCGGGTTTCTGGGGTTGGGTGGGGGCCGCTGGTGGAGACCATGAGGGTGAGCATGGCGTGGTGGTTGAGTAGGAGGAGAGAGACGAATTCGTCGAAGGGTGAAGGCTGAATCCAGTGATTGGCTTTCGAGGCGTTGTGGATGTTGAGCCAGAAGGCGAGCTCGACTTGGATGCGATGTTGCCGGACAAGCAGGGTGGGAGGTGGTTGGACGTTGTCCGAAAGATTTTGCTGATGGTACTGATTTTTCAAAGAAAGAACTTTGTTAACCAGTCGGTCCAGACGTAGTTTTGCATGATGGAGAGATCTGAATGACGAGGCTGGAAGCTCGGATTCGAAGGCCTGCAGGCTGAAAAATACATTATGATTCAGCGGGTTGAAGAGTGCAGCCCGGAGGTGCAAGCTCAGTAATACTTCTGCGACCCAGTCATCGATAGGAGCGGGGGATGGCCCAACTAAGATAATTCCGTCGTCTGTCATGGTTGGGCGAGGATAAAGCACACGAAGGAGTTCGACTCCGTTACGGAGATGAGTTTGAGCGGTCCGGTAACGACCGCGAAGTAGTTCTAGGCAAAAGAACAAGATGCAAGCAATGAGGGAAATCCGTGTCAGCGACCTGTCATCAACCACGCAATGATGTTGAAGATAGTTGATTGCCTTGCTATAATGCTGTAGCATAGACTTCTCCTGTTCGTTGGGGAGGCTATCCTGACCTCCGAGACGATTGCCATCCTGGACCTCACTCTTGTGAGCTGCACTCAAGGCCAGTATAGCATGTAGCACGGCTGGTTCGTCTACACTCGCCTGAAAAACGAGCTTCTTCCAAAAAGTCAGAACGAAAATACCAGGGAGCTTCAGAGAAGTCCGGCACTTGAACCAATCAAGGTAGGCCTTATCCTCTGCACTCGCGGCCTTGGCAGAAACAAGTCTGACTGGAATTGGGCAATGTGGGACATCGTTATATCTCTGTAGCCTATCAGAGCGATAGCTAGGAGCGTAACCTCCTCCACCCCATATCCCATAGCCGTCGCAATTCCGTCCAGTAGAGACACAACGCCGACAAGCGGGGCGACCCTCATCACATTTCACCTTTCGAATCCTATTCCGCATAAGACTCACGGCTCTCGAAAGGGAAGCGCGGCTGGAAAAATCACTCACTTGCATGTACGGCACCCAGTCTTTACCTTCGCTTTTGTCGCACGGCTTTTCCGCACCTGCTGATCCCAGGCCATGAACGTAGGTGGTGTTCTGGACAGAGGGAAGCCATGATAAGGCGAGGCGAAGGAGACAGTCTCTTTCCAAATGACGTTGAACTATTCCTGAGTTAGCTTGGGGCTGCTGAGAAGACTCATCCTCATCATCTTCATGCTCCTTAGCTTGGGTTCGGTAATCACGCTAACTCTGAGGCTCCGACTGGTTGGCTCGGATTTGGCGCAGGCTGATTGGTCAGGTCCTGCGGCGCAAGCATCTCAGGGGACCGCTCCTCCAACACTGACATGCAACAAGCTCAGAGATGTTTCCCGGAACCCAGAAAATTCGCAGAGCGTCCCCTCGAAATTGGAAGGGATGTGCTTTATTCATAGATATCCGTCGTTCATCTCGTCGGATAACGGACTGTACAGTTCCCGTGGGCGAAGAGAAAGATGTCCCAGCTGCAAGCTCACTACCTATATAAATGCTCTCATCGTCTTCCCAGTTTCCAAGACATCAGCCTCTGTCTTGGGTGAGCTTTGAGGAAGCTACTACTTCTTATTTCAAAGTCTACCCTAATAGTCCAGTTGCCAGATCCTTTCGGTTAACATGCCTACCAAGCCCGTCCCCCTCCGCCAGCTGGGCAAAAATGGTCCCGATGTACCAGCCCTGGGATTTGGTCTTATGGGAATGTCACTGCCTCATTACGGTACTCTTGAGAACGACGAGGAACGCTTCAAGCTACTCGATCGTGCCGTCGAGCTGGGCGCCACGTTCTGGGACAGTTCCGAGTAAGCGCGCTCCACCACCATCTTTCAGCTGCATAAGAGAGCATGCTGATGATGAGTCGTACTAGTCTGTATGGAGACAGCGAAGAGCTTCTTGGTAAATGGTTTCGGCGTACCGGAAAGCGAAATGACATTTTCCTTGCGACTAAGTTTGGAATCGTTGCGCAGAAGGACCTCTTAAAGCCACGCTTCGATAGCTCCGCCAAGTACTGCAGAGAATCCTGTGAAAAGAGCCTCAAGGCGCTTGGTATCGATTGTATCGACCTATACTATGTTCACCGGGTCAATCCTGAGACGTCTATCGAGGAGACCATGCGCGTTCTTGTCGAACTGAAAAAGTAGGGCCGGCCATGCTGCTTTCCAACCCCGTCGCTAACACCACCTCGTAGTGAAGGCAAGATCAAGCACATTGGTCTCTGCGGGGTAACCTCCTCTACACTCCGGCGCGCATGTAAGATCCACCCGGTCGCAGCCATCCAAGAGGAGTACTCCCCTTTCTTGCTTGACATCGAAACCGACGAAGGCACTCATCTCCTGCAAACCTGCCGCGAGCTGGGCGTCGCTGTCGTCTGCTACTCACCATTGGGCCGCGGTATGCTCACCTCAACGTTCCAGAACGGTGCATTCGGCTGCGACCCCGGCGACGCGCGTGCCAAGGTTTTCCCACGGCTTATGGAGGAGAACCGGGATGCAAATCAGAAGCTGGTGGCCGAGTTTGGGGCGCTGGCAGCGAAGAAAGGATGCAGCACGAGTCAACTGGCACTCGCGTGGTTGCTCAAGCAGGGACAAGACGTCATCCCGATCCCAGGGACGAAGAAAATGAAGTGGTTGGAACAGAACTGGGCTGCGTTGGATGTGGTGTTGAGCGACGAGGAGGAGGCGGAGATTCGGAAATTTGTGGAGAGCGCGGGAATTGTCGGGGATCGCACTCCGCCGCAGTTTAAGGAGGCCGGTAGTCTAGTGGATACAAAGGAGGAGGGAACTTGAGGGAGAAGGCGAGGAGCTCAACCATCCCGTGGTTCAAACTATGAGCTGCTCAGTCTATTCGTCTCATTTTGCGCCAATTTTGGAATTGGCCGTTTTGATAGACACCTATGCAATCGTCTCCACTCTCTTTTCCGTCTTTCGTTCTCACTGCCTTTCCCTCTTCCTTCTTCACTCTCACCTACACAATGAAAAGCGTGCCGATCATAGCTAGCGCCAAACGTCTTGGGCGGTCCGCCCGTTTTTCACAACGTATTTCGTGTGGACAGCTGAGATTTGGCTGGCGTGATTTATCCTACGCTTCTTGAGATCTATCCCACTTTGTCAGCTGCGACTTAAGAAATGCACTTGCGGCGGCTAAACAGCGTGTTCGCTGATTGGCTTTGATCAGCCGGAGGGTTGGCCGGGGGATTGACGGATGTCCCGCATCGAAAAATAGATCGAGTAATCTAGCCTCACGGACGCCGCATTGTCGCCAACACGTCCGGATCCAATGGAGACTGATAGGATAATCCTGAGCGAGGTGTAAAGGACGAGCTCGACGCTTCATAATGCAGAGTGATGTCAGGGAACTGGAAATCGCCTTGCTGGACACGGGCAAGCGCCGAGTGACCGGAACCGGACGTTTTCGATGACTTGTGCAACTCAAGGTGCGCATAAGTTCTGCGTTTACTAGTAATCCGAGGCTCAGCTCAAGGGTCTTGTGGAATATATATGATGAGAGAGAGCTCGTAAACTGTCAGAGAATCTAAATGACCTTTTCTTCAGCTCATTGTTTCCACAGCCAAATTAAGATGCATTCAACCAAGCCAGGTTATCGAAGAATTGCTGCAGAGAAGAAGTTACAACAGACTAACAAGATCCCTAAAGATTGGCTGATTTCCGCAGATACACATCGCAGCTCTACCAATGTCTTGGACGTGCCAGTTACTTGTGGCATCTTGGACAATGTCGAGTGCGAAATCACGTCGGATTACGACGCTACGGCACTCCTGGAGAAGCTCAAGAATGGAATTTGGTCTGCCGAGCAAGTGACGATCGCCTTTTGCAAGCGGGCTGCTATTGCGCAGCAGCTGGTCAGTTAGCCCAGATGTCCCCACTGAGTTTGTAGTTGACGAACTTTAATGCGAAATCAGACCAATTGCTTGACTGAGATCTTCTTCGACGAGGCAATCGAGCGCGCTCGCCAACTTGACAAAGATCGACAACAAAATTCAAGTGGCAATGCTCTCCGACCTCTCCACGGCCTACCAATCTCTCTCAAAGACAGTTTCCAGGTGGCTGGGTATGATACATCAACAGGCTTGGCCTGCTACGTCAACGAGCCAGCAGAAGAGAACAGCGGCACTGCCGCTATGCTATTGGATTTGGGCGCAGTACTCTACTGCAAGACCAATCTCCCCCAGTCTATCATGACTGGTGATAGCGACAACAATGTGTTTGGCAGGACTTTGAATCCTCGCAATAAACTCTTGACTGCCGGCGGGAGCACTGGTGGCGAGGGTGCGTTGATTGCGCTTCGTGGAAGTGTGCTAGGAGTCGGCACCGATATATTTGGGAGCATTCGTGTCCCATCCGTGTGCAACGGCATCTACGGCTTCCGACCCAGCGTTGGGCTGGTGCCTCATGGTGGTGTCCGCGATCTCAGCGTACCTGGGACGGACTTTATTCGTTCGACGGCTGGGCCCATGGCGACATCAATTCGGGATTGCCGTCTCTTTTTAAAAACACTAATGCAAGCAGGCACCTGGAGATATGACAGCACCGTCATCTCGCTGCCATGGACGAATATTGAGGCCAAAGAACATCTGCGCATCGCCGTGGTTGAAAATGACGGCATCTTCACACCATCGCCTCCGATTCGACGGGCCATGAAAGAGGCAGTGGCTCTTCTGGAGAAGAGCAAAAGTATCGAGATTATTCCATTGACCTTGCCAGATGCCAAGGAGCATTGTCAAAATCTCGTCAGCCACTGGGCTGTCTCAGGGAATGACGTACGTTAGACAGAAGCCTCTCGTCTTGTGCAAGCTAACGCGATCCACCTAAGCACTATCTTGAACAGTTTGCCCGCACGGGTGAGCCAGTCGTGCCATCACTCAAGGCGCTCGGGCTTCTTGACATGAAGGGAACGACCCTTAAGGGCCTTTTCGACCTTAATGTTAGCCGAGCTGAGGCGGCTAAGAATTATCTCCGCCTGTTCCGGGACAACAATCTTGATGCAATCTTGATGCCTCCAGCGCCTCATACGGCGGTCCCTTTGGACACTTGGAGCACGGCAACTTACACAGGCTTGTGGAACTATCTCGATTTTCCCGCTGTGGTACTACCGGTGGATGAGGTACGAGAGTCAGACCTGGCAGACGACGTGGGCAATGCAAAGTTTGGACCAGAAGATGCCCGGCTGTACAGTCTCTGTAAGGACAATAAAATATCCGCTCTTCCATCAGATGTTGTGAGCTAACGCTTGACTCATTCAGACACTGGCCCCAAAGATTACAAAGGCGCACCTATTTGCGTTCAGGTGGTTGGATATAGGCATGCTGATGAGGCTTTGCTAAACATTGCGACAATACTGGACGCGATCCTGAATAGCAAATGATTAGAAATATGCGACGTAGATTACGGCCAAGGATTAGAAATGGCCGACTCGCTCTTTCGATCTCGGTGTACAGCGCCATTTGCCTTTCCATGTGCGTGAGTGCCGATTTGAGATACTAATGGAATTCACATCCCGTTCTTGACCGTAGTCGCTGCAATCCTGGTAGATCACAATAGCGTAGTACAAGACTATCCGAGCAGCTACCAGTCAGAGAAATCAGGCTGCGTCCGTATAATGCAAGACCACACATGGCTTGTAGACCGAATCGAACCAGCAGGATGTGAGAAGCGAGTCTCGCTCGCGCCAAACTCTTGACAGAAAGGTCTTTGCTGCTTTCTGTACAAGTGGAGCAAACCGATCCACATAATCTTCCACGGTCTGAAACGCTTCAACTCGTTTCATGGGATCTCGAATCTCAATAGCTGCAACGAGAAATGGCAAGGTCACGCATTGCATTGGCCGCTTTGTGACCCGCTGCGCCAGCTTAAGCTCCATCATAATCTCCTTCGACCAGATATCGGCCTGAATGTCCTGCTGACCAAACGTAAACCGCAAACGATGGCTCACGAGGAGCGCTGCTAATCGATAGACTTTTGCCTGAGCAAGGAGGTTGACAATATCTGCTGATTGAAATTGATCAACAAGATGATCCCGATGAGATGGTTGCCATGCCTCCACGGCAGTGTGAATACCGTTCAATCGTTCCTCGATGCGGACCAGGTAGCTCGCGTCAGTAGTATTGACGAGTGAGTGGCTCATGACACACAGATCATAGTAATACGGCAACAGGGGCAAACAGAGACCGAGGTAGCGATCCACTCTCTTTAAGTCTCGCAGCTGAATTCTCACAGTTGGTACTCGACGGTGGACCACACAATCCATTGTCTCAAGCATCACAAGGAAACTCCACCATGGCTCTGCATCTGCACATGGTATCGATGAGTCCACGAATGGACTTGTTATACGGAGGCAGTGGTGACAGATGTCTGCGACACCAGATCCAACGGCAGCATACACAGATAGCGCCAGTGCTCTTCCGAGAATAAGACAAATAACGGCATCCTTCGAGTTCGCAACGGGGAGCGATCGCAGCATTTTCATCGCCGATGACGCGTGACGGAGAGTAGCGCTCTTATCCACTTCCATCGCGATGTCAGGCCGGTGGAGCAGCTTCAGCGTGCTAGCATATGCAAGATAAGCATCTTTGAGGACTGGCCAGGCAGAACGCAACGAAGCTGCCAGTGACTGCTGCTCCGCATCTCGAAAGACAGGGCTGACCACGTAGAATTCCAGGTTTTCAGGCCGGTCCAGGAGATACATCAGCAGCTCCTTCTCCTCCGGCGGAAGATCGGGGACATCATTTAGCCACGCACCAATATCGAGAGCACTATTTTCGACGGTGGTGGATGAACTTGATGTGCCTGAAGCTGATTGTAGCCGGTGGCGTGGTCTTCGGCCTGCTGGTCGCACTGGGCGAATAGTTGAGCAGACCAAGCTGAGCCTGCTGCACCTTGTACAGGCTCCATTAGCAGAGGCTCGCACGCATCGCTCCTTGAGCTCGTGACATCGATCGCAAGCCGTCCTGATCGGTTGCTTCGACGCCACGGGTGCTGCCATCAGACGCGCAACGATGAGAAGAACTGTCGGTGTCACAAGCTGTCGGCAGAAACGAGTTTACGATAACGACACGAGGGAAACTCTCTTGCAGTGCGCGGAATGAGCATGGCACTGACGAATGCCGATTCGGCACCGGCCTCTCCTGTCATTGAAAAAGGCTTGCTGACTTTATGAGGAAGATGCTGTATCAAGAAGCAAGAGCCAACCGTAAGCGGAAAGCATGCAGTACGCACGTGATTAGAGCACGTGATACTTGCTAAACCCCTGGCATTAGGTATACTCCGTACACCAGAGTCTATCTGTTGAGGTGCTTGTCTACCAGTTACTCAAATTAATCTTGACATAGGCGCCATGCTACTACTACTCCACGCTCTACAATCCAGGCAAGTATTGATACAGAATGACATGATGCACTAAGGCACGCTAAACCTTAGCGAAAAGCCAGGTGGCGTTTTATGTGACTCCCTTTTCCCGGCGGAACTCCCGGCTCGCTGTCTTCTAACTGTTCAGCTTCATAAATGTTCGGGGGTGTAGACTTCCGTGATCGAGCCTTCGTCTCATCTCTTCGAAGCCCGAAGAGATGTCCAAGGTCGTGATTGAGCAGGGCAGAATAGCCGAGCCGCAAATCCTTACCATGAACGTAACGATCTACGGCATGCCTAAACTACTTTCGTTTAAAAGTTAAAAGGAGGCATCCTACCACCCTACGGAGGACGATCTGAATAGCATCGGAAGAACGATGATAACCTCACATACTTTCGAGGGGAAGATTGAGGTCCTCAAACAGGGAATGCGTTTTCGCTTCAGGTGGTCTTTTACCTCTCGGGGACAGACATTCGACGGCTTTGATTAATCAGAGCTCGATGCATCTCTTGCTTTTCTCTTAAATCGATGTTGCTACTTCAGATCGCACAAGAGGAGATGTACCTAAGCTGCGCGATACATTTATCTAGCCTTGTCTTGACACTAAGCTAATTGTGGCAAAGTACCCTCGTTCACTAGATGGTGACATATAACCTAAGCAACCTTGCATAAGGCTGAACTTGCACATGCCTTAGTCAGAATCACTGTCTCAGAAGATGCAAATCAATCTGACATCCTGGATAAAACGTGTATTCTGTTGAATTCTTAAGCATAACTTGAGCTAGGCGATGGGCTGGTTTGAGCTAGTCAGCGATCTAACAAGTCTTTTACTTATCATCTACTAGTACGATAGTGACGCGGATAGGAGGATATTGTAAGCCCAAAAATAGGCAGGTAGATCTACCCGAGGTGACATTGGTTGGTCATCTTGCTGATAAAAGAGTATCTCATAATAGAGATGCAGGAAAACATTGCCTCTGATAATATTTAGCGTCCTGTTCCCTTTGGTCCTACACATTGCAGGACACAAAATTATTCATGTTTATACCAGTTTTAGATTGGGGTTCTCGGGTAGTAGTCGGGATGGAACAGACTTGCTGACAAAGGAGAGACACCCAGTCTACTAGAATGAATTAGATTTATGCAGCCTTTAGAGCCGGTGTAGACAATATGTTCCCGGGTTTGATAGGAGCGAAAGCACTCAAGATAGAAATGCAGACTGGGAGAAGTTTTGAGTAATCATGACTAAGATAATAAATTTTCTCTCTATCTATTATTTTTGGGTATCAAGTAGACCCGCCTGCTTCCCATTACCGTGACGCCGAGTCTGTGTCCAACCAATGCATCATGCTGTCCTTGCTTCAAGGGCCGCAGACGAGTTCCAGGCTTTGCCATGGGCCGCCTTCGGGAATGCAATCATAGTAAGTAGTCAAAGTTGCTGCGCTGCCAGGGCCTGTAAAGGGCGTTAGCACTGCTGCAGCGACTCGGAGGCGGTAAGAAAGGCTCACCAGTGCAGTCGGCGCTAGAAAACAGGCTCAATGAGCAAGGGCCAGTAGCAGCGAGGGAGTTGGCTTCCTCGACATAGGATGAGAAGGAATACGGAGGAACGACACAGCCGGAGCCGGTGGTGACATTGTAGCTGTAGAAGAGAATGTCAGCGCAGGCTCGGTTAGTCGTCTAATGGCAGCTCTTACTCATTCGGCTTCAGTCCTGAGTGCGGGTTCTCCGACATCTGGCAGCCGACAACTGCGTAGGGAGCAATGTTGACTGTTGCTGGCGCAGAGTCCTGACGGGCTTCGAGAGGAGCAGCGCTAACGGCAGCAAAGGCCGCGGCGAGGCAGAGAAACAAATCACGGGTGTGAAACATCGTAATATGGAGACTGCTTTTATGTAATAAGACTTGTAAAAAGAGCAACTGCTGAAAGACTTTTCGAACTGTGAGAGTGGGATGAAGAGAATGAAAAAGCGACGAAGGAGGATGCTTTATATTTTGCGGCTTCCTTTTGGATCTCTATAATAAACTTGATATGGACCAAGAAAAGTCCGCCATGTAAGACGCACTAGTAGATACGAACCGTTAACTGCACGGAGGTCTACCCAGATTATTGAATGAACCGTCTCGTGTTCTTGGTAACATCGGGCGTCGTTTGGGACGGGATAGCATGTTCGTCGTAGTGAAATCTTGTGGAGACGGGCTGCAGCTCAGTCGCGGACTAGGCTCGCAATTTGGCCACGAGGCGCACGGCACGAGCATGAGTTCTCTGTAATGTTTTTCGTCCATCCCTGACTTCTTCCACAATGAGCGGCGACTCCAATGTTGAAAGAGACTGGTGAGGGCACAAATGGGGGAGAAAGACGATGGATTGAACTAGATGAGAGAAGCTAGAAACTTCACACGGACCAGGCTCCGCTAGCTCCTGCCTCGCACCGAGTGACCGGTCACGCCGGTCCTCTCCGGGGCAACCCTTCCGCTGTCCGGTGCACGTGGGACGGTAGCAGCTTTCCAATCCGTCTGCTGCTTCTTTCCTGCTCGAAGCCAGATACGGTATCGCTCGCATTGAGTGCAAATGAGATTTTGAAGCCATTTTCGGTCAGCTCGTTGAAGGCGTTCATGCCTTCTGCCCTCGCTTCTCGAACCAAAAGTATTTTTGGAGTGGCTGAGCAGCGGACGCCACTTTGGTTGCCGGAGCTTAACCAAAAGTAGCTGTTGATTGCTGATGAGGATTTCAACCCAATTTACATATTTGCTTTGTCGAGGCACCTCGACCACCTCGACCGTTACTTCGAACTCTCTCGTGTCTTACTTGGTACAATCCTCAGAGACATAAGCTTACTGGCAGCATTCCGTACTAGCAGCCACTAAATGATTCTAACGCTTCGTTGCAACTTCGTGGCTTTTTATGCTATCCAATCAACATAATTACGGATGGCTCCGGCCAATAGATAACGCCACTCATATCACTGTGGTTGAGGAAGGTAGTCCAAGTCAAATCGGTGGCGTAAATAGCTGCATTCAGATATGTCATACCTTGATGTACTGGATCCCTGAAATACGTGGATCGGTCGATAATTTGAGGTGGTGATATAGAGAATAGGATATATATAACGGAATCGGATTAATGGATATAGCTAATATCTCATTCAAGAAGGCGAAAGAGAAAGAAAAAATTAAAGTCATATGGCATGTCCATTTTTTGAGGTGTGTATTTGCTTACATGTTGTCTATTTATTTTTATTTTTTTAATAACTATTTGACATAGTGCCTGTGTAAGCTGTGTCTGTTCTTAGACTTGGGAGGAGGTTGGAGGACACCGAGTTCTCATTGGCTGTGATGGGGGAATTGAGAGATTGATCGGTAATTCTCTCATAGCAAGGGAGCCTACGTCATGATGCAAAAGTGGTGCACGACAAAAATATTGTGGGAGTAATGCCGGCTACGTAAAACTTCTCTTGTGCGAGAAAGTGGACGTCAGCTTTCGTCGGAACTCGTTCCTTAAATCGGAAACAAAAGCGTGTGATCCAACCCTGAAGTGGTAGCCTGACATCAAGCCGACCATCCCTTAATCATATCAGCTCGATGACGGTGAGGCCGACTGACAATCCTCTCAGAGTCCCTTCTCTAGCGACGGAAGGTTCGAGGGGTCCGACTCGCGCTCGGCTCCAGAAAGAGGCGCCCCGTCATCCGTCTGGGGCCCCACCGATTTTGGCGCATCAAGGCCAAAGTCCGTCTCGAGATGCTCCCGCATCGGCACCTCCTTGAGGACGAAGACAGTAAGGAACGCGAGGACCGAGAAGCCGATGCCGACCTGCCACGTCAGCTGGAGGGCGTCAGTATAGACGCTGATGACCGCTGCCTTGACGGTGGGGACTGGGTCTAGCGAGTGGAGGAACTCCCTGCTTGCGCGCGCGTACGCGCCGCCGTTGATGAGTAGCTGCTGCACATGCGGGTCTGGGACGCGGTTGGCGAGCTGGTTGACGCGCGAGTTGAAGACCGTGGCGGGAACCGAGATGCCCCAGACGCCGCCAAAGGCGCGCAGGAAGCCCCAGGTAGCGGTGATAGCGGCGGTGTCGGCGTCTTCGAGAGGGGCTTGGACGGCGGGAAGAGTGGTGGGCAGGAGGACGCCGACGCCGGCGGCTCCGAGGAATTGGATGCCGATCCAGAAGGCGGTGATCGATTTGGCGTCGAGCATGGAGAAGAGGCCGAAGGAGACGGAGAGAAAGATGCAGCCTAGGAGCATTATCGGTCTGTATTTGCCTAGTTTTGACAAGCCGATGCCTGCACAGATGGCAAAAGGCATAGCAGCGATCGAAGTCGGGAGCACGTACACGCCTGATGCGGTTGGCGAGGCATTCTTGAGAGACTGAAAATACAATGGCAAGTAATAAGTAATTTGGAATATGAGGATCGAATGTATGAAGGTGAGCGCGAAACCAGCGAGCGAGGTTCTGTTGGCAAACATGCGGAGAGGCATGGTGGGCTCAGGGATATAGCTCGTTGACTGTAGGGCGAGGAAGGCTACCAAGCCTAAAGCCCCCAGGACCAATGGCACTATGGTTCGCCAGGAGCCCCAAGGGTATAAGGTGCCACCATAGGTAAGGGCGACAAGAGTGGCAATGACAGACAAGATAAGCAAGGCGTTTCCACCGAAATCGATGCGCCTGAGGATGCCGCGGCCGGATGTATCTTTTCTGTACTGGACGCGCAAGAAGATGAACAGCAGGACCAAGGCCACGCCGGCGATGGGGAGATTCATGTAAAAAATCCATCTCCAGGTCACGCGGTCAGTCATGAGACCTCCGATCAACGGGCCGAGTGCGATGGCTATGGCGAAGCCGATGTTGACGATGCCTAGGTACTTAGCTCGCTCGCGGAGAGGACACAGATCGCAGACGAGAATCTCAGTCATGACGTTGATGCCACCGCCGCCGATGCCTTGGATAGTTCGCCCGGCGATCAGGGCAGCTGTGTTTGGGGCGGAGCCCGATACAGCAGAGCCAATGGCAAACATGGCAACGGCGCCGAGGATCAAGATGCGGCGACCGACGATATTTGCTGCCTGACCGTACAAAGGTTGAAAGGCGGTGTTGGTCAAGAAGTAGGCTGTGGGGATCCACTGATACTCTTCACCGGCCCCGAGATCCTTGACGATATTGGGAAGCGCAGTTTAAATCACGGAGATGTCTAAAGCTGACAGAAGGAAGGTGATTGAAAGCGTGCCAATGATGGCCTGTGAACGGATGTCAGCAATATGGCATAGGCCTAATAAGGTGCGCCCGGGGAGAAGACCATATATCACTCACCCAAAAACGCCAGCCGTATCCATGTGAAGGAGTCTCTTTCACTACTGGCGGACTTGATATCGCCACCGCTATCTCCGATGGCACGTCCTTCGTAGAGTTCGAGATTTCTGTCGACATCATTCTCAATGGCACGAGCAATAGTCAGATCATGTGCGAATGATCAAGGGCCCGTGCACAAGCCCAGGATGACCCTGAAGCCTGAGGAAATCGGGCAAATAAATGAGCAGATAGTTCTTGCAAGTAGAAGAGACAGTAGAAGGATGGTAGAGAGAGGGTTGGGTAATGCGGGTTTGCTATTTCATGTTGTAGCCTTCCAGAGCTTTTCCCTCCCGCAATCTGTCCCCGCGTGCCGGTTGTGTGTTGTGACACCGTCGGCATGGCCATCTTGACTGATACCTGTCTCTCGCACGATACAATCGATGTGGTCAGTGTCGGCAGTTGCTTGGCTTGGTGGCTTCATAATGACGGCAGCAAAACCCTCTCCTCGAGGACAGCCGTACACGACTGCATCCCACCTACGTAAGCGTCCACTTGTCGAGCCTATGTGTAACTGTCCGAGTCAGACAAGATAGTACATCTCTTTGTTTAACCAACCTTGGACTCGTAGATGTAGATCTAATGTTGCATGTGATGTGTGAGAAGGCAATCCTATCACGTGAATAGGAGTGAGGTTCGTGAATTGGCCACGTATATAGATGTCCTCGCCTCCATAGCTTAATCTACAAGCTTTCACCACCCAATTTACAACATCAACATCTCTGGGCCCCACATGAGGTTGAAATCTGTCGGGACGGCCATTGTCGCCTCCCAATTTCACAGAGCCTGAGCGGCCACATACCAGGCTACTAAATTGAATGAGCAAGCAGTATCGACAGTCGCTGAAGGACCTTTCAATCGAAGAAATACGAGACCCAGTTTGACATAATAGATAAGGTAGATCCAGTCACAAATTACTGTCGTACACTATGAACAACTCTGATGGGGACGTTTCAATAGTCAGTGTTCATTTGACCCACAAATACAGCGACTGAATCAACTTTAAGATCTGAATGGAGGAGCCTCCTACATCAATTTCTTCAAAGACAGTCCCCAAGAAAATGTGCTGTTGGAGTTCCGTCGATTCGGCCTCCTTCGGAGAGATTTGAAAGAAAGTGTGGTCGAAGACAGAATGATCTCATCCGAGAAATAAAAATGTTTGACATTCGTGCTCTATCACCCGCACATGGCCAGCTTTCTGGACCAGTACAGCCCCTTGAACACGAAGCAAAGCGAATATCGTATGACATTCCTGCAAAAGTACGTGACGGTTCGCAACTACCGTCTCCCAAAGAAGACCAGGTCCTGTGCAAAAGTCGGCGTGATCGCTTTGAGATCTGCCGATGCAAAAATTGCCGACTACTGAGCGACACCAGCATCAGTCAGAGGCTGCGACTTCGCAAGCGAGGTTATTGCGATTGGCCAGCGCGTCAAGAGGCTCAAGAAGGGTGATCGCGGCCTCGCGCCCACCTTTGGGCTCAATCCAACGGACAAATTCATTGGAGAGTTCGGCCAGTACGCCTTGGCAGCTAAAGCCCCCGTTTGCAGGATTCTAGACAGTGTGTCATATGATGAAGCGGCGACGTTAGGATCGGCGATAGCTACAGCAGACACCACCCTTTTTCCAGCGTTGAAGCTGCCCTTATCTACCGAAGCTGCCAAGACCTGCCAAGACCTGCCAAGAAGCCTTGTCATGCCTAACCTGTGGAGGTGCAACATCAACGGATGCCATGGCTATCCAGATGATCCAAAGGTACCGGGAAATATGAAGAGGCCGTAGAACGGGAAGACAGCCAACAACCGACAGCACCGGATTGTATCACAACTCGCTATCCCGCCAACAGTGACCTTGTCAAATTCCTTGGAACTGAGGAAGCGTTTGACTGTCATTCCCGGTTCGTGCGGGTCTGACATCCGTACTTACACTAACGACTCACTCGCCCATGTATTCGACTGCGTTACTGATGCAGAGACCAAAAAGACGTGCCATGAGGCGATCGGAGGATCTGGTGTTGAATACATAGCCATCGACCCATTCGTGGCTCGCATTCAGTATAGCCGTCGCGACGTTCGAGCAGACCGGCTCTTGATATACTTGCTTTTTGGTTACCCAGTCAGATTAGCTGGCGCGTATGGGAGAGACCTGCTCGCCCCCAGGATCGCGATTTTGCTTCTTCTCTGTTTCCCATGGCGGAGGCACTGCTATCGCAAGGCTTGCTGAAGCCGCACCAGATGGAAATCCGGACTGGCGGTCTCGAGACGGTTGCATACGGTGTCGACGATCTTCGCACAGGGAGGGTGAGGGTGAAGAAGCTCGTCTATCCGATGGCGACTTGAGTCTTCGGAGCGGCACGGGCCGACCGAGACTTGCGCATAATGCAGAAGTCGGTCCTGAATTTGTAAACGTACCTTGTCACGCTTGTGTACATAGGTCTGTCGTACGTGAAGAGTTTTGTTGAATCAGCTCAGCCTCGATGCCGAGCCCAGTGCCTAATTAGGTATAGTCACGACTGCAGGGTCTTCCAGTTGACTTCAAGAATTTACTTCAGAGATTAGAGTATCAATAGAACTCCCTAGCCCAGATAAAAATTAAAGAGTTTCTCTTTCGGTGCAGCTGCCCCCTCATGTGACACCATACCACAAAATTGAAGACCAGAAATCGGCTCCAGCGCCCGATAGTCCTTGCCACACACAGACAAAGGCTTCGTGCGCAGTATGAGATCCGATGCGGCAACGGAGTTCAAGCAGATGGATTGTCGTGACATCTTTGATTCAATCCATCGAGCTGTACGGGTGAAATTCCATCCGAAGCATTAAGGTCAATGTTGGCGATTTCTGCAGAATGGCGTTCTCATATAAGCCTCGATTTTTGTGAGGAGAGAATCCGCCGAGATCGGGCCAATCAAATTTATGCAAGGAGGAATGGCTGAGGACAAAGAACAGCTCTAACGGCCGTACCATGAATGTTCGTGCCGCTTCTCGCAAAACACGACGGAGATGAATTCGCGCGATTCGCCGCGTCGCATACTGTAAAATTTCCTAGAGTCCGGAAGCCAAAGCGATTCGAGTTGATATCGTACAAGTTTCGGAGACGGCCACATTTGACCCTACACTAAAATACCATAACTCCCTTCTTTCGTCCAAGCTTCGAACAACTGGACAGACTTATATTGCAAGAGCGAAGTTGTATGAGGGAACGTCCTGATCATGATGAGGGCATGGCAATACACTGCGACAAGAGGCGGATTGGAAAATAATCTCAAGCTCAATGCCAGCGCTCCTGTCCCCGTGCCTAAAGATCCATCGACGCAACATGTCATTCAAGTATTGTCAGTTTGCCTCAATCCGGTAGACTACAAGGTCGCCGAGCTCATCCCCTCTGCTATGCTACCGAAGCGCAGCACACCAGGCATAGACTTCGTCGGTAAGGTTGCAACGGCAGCGCGAGAATCCAGGTTGGTAAAGGGAGACACCGTCTTTGGAATAGCTGCACTCTCGCCACTTGCAGGAGGTGCATTGGCCGACTATGTTGTTGTTCCAATGGAAGGTGCAGCGAAACTTCCGCCTGGCGTAGAGCCGATTGATGCAGCTACGCTGGGGGTGGCAGGACTGAGTGCATACCAGGCGATTGTTCCATACGTGAAGGCCGGAGACAAGATCTTCATTAACGGTGGTTCAGGCGGTGTTGGGATCTTTAGCATCCAGATTGCCAAGAACCTTGGATGCTACGTCATCACCTCGTGCTCGACAGCCAATATCAATCTATGTCGAACATTGGGCGCAGACGAAGTGATCGACTACAAGAAGGGCAGCGTCCTTGAAATGCTGAGAAAATGTGGTGACTTCAACCACATCGTGGATAATGTGGGCAATGACTTTCAGCTGTACTGGCAGGCTCATACATATTCTGGACCGTCTGCAAAGTTCGTGGGTGTAGCTGGAGGGCCATCGCTGCGGCACTTGGCTTTCGCAACCGCGACGCGACTTTGGCCTGGCTTTCTGGGTGGTGGAAGGCGTCAATTTGTCAGCTTTCTGGCCCAACCAAAACTTCATCATTTGCAACAGATGGGGACATGGATGGCAGAAGGGAAAATAAAAGCGATCATTGATTCAAAATTTCCCTTCGACAAAGCGCTCGATGCTTTCCGAAGACTGAAGACGGAGAGAGCGAGAGGAAAGATTGTTATCAATGTTGCAGCTGCCAATTCGTAAATCTTAAGAGAATGTGGCGAAAGACCCAGCGGTTTCCATAAATGAATAGCAGGACCTAAGCATCTTTGTGGCGAGAACACGTGCAGGCGGCATAAATGATTCTTGTTATCAAAAAGAGACTCTGCTTTAAAGACTGGACAGTTCTGGAATGTTGCCGGAAGAGGCAATAGTGCTAATCCACGGTGCGCACCATTAAAAGTATTTCAAAGTTTATTATCTGACTAACTTTCACATGGGTATATAGAGTTCCCAGCCACCGTTACTGTCAACGGTATAAGATTTACCTAATTAGGTTAGGCAGGTAGATAGCGCGTGCAGCACGTGCGCTCACACATTACTGTGCCTCTAATATTTCATTCTTTTTGCTGTCGCTTACTATAGCTACCAATAACATCTCAGATCCAAATCTAGCCGCGACGCCTGGTCTTGAGAAGCGGCGAAATTGAGGACCAGTGGGATGGAGAATCCTACGGGATTCTTACTACCCTAATCAAACCAAATCTTACCTTCTATCCAGTCTCAATGCATCTCGATCAGCTACAGATCTGGTAATACTCAAACACTCAATGTCTTCGTCTCTTCAATTTAGGTATAGACTTCGCTCTCCGAAGTTTCTACACCAGCTTACGTGGATACATGTTCACGCTCACGAGGATGGAGCTCTTTGGTAGGTGTGACTTAGTAATAACAAAGCTCCCTTTTCATTCTTTATAGTCAGCTAATTTCCTATCTCGTTTTCAAACTTCCGCAGAATTAATGGGCTTCTGCATTGTTTATAGTGAGAACCTTACTAGGTCAGAACCCAATTATGAGCTGTGGTGCTCGGTCCAGAAAGAGATCAGCCAGCCACCTAGTTAATACACTTAAGATTTACAACCTTGCATCTCTTCCTAGAGAGGAATTACACTTACCGGCTATCTGTAGAGCTTCCACTGATGGTACATCCGTTAAAGAAACGATAATAACCGCTCTAACTGCCATGTTAGGGAAGGCGTGGGTGTGTTCATCAGCACATCTACGAATCTTTTTTGCTTGTCTTTGTCACCTTAGCTATGGTTGGCGGCATGGAATGACTCTCTCGGTACTGTGTATTATATCGTCCAGTTATTTCACATGCATTGCTTCATTGCCCAAGGTTTTACCTCGACTGGCTCGCGGGGCCACAGTATAGCGATTAGTCAATAGAGTGAGCGTACCAAGATAGCTGTTTTGAGCCAAATTCAAATGGAGCACCCCCCAGCCGTCTCCTAAAGTTTCTTTTCTTTAAAAGCCGGAGGAGTCCTGTAAGCCAAAGACGCTCTACAAATCCATATCCTCGACTATTCAATTCTTGTTCATATTTGATCTCAGAAGAACCTCATTTAGCTATGCCTGCATTTTGTCACTGGCTCCTTCCTACCTCTACATACCCAAGCCACATACCCTGCAACGCGTCCTTCGACAGCCCAGACGCGCTGCATGAACACGTGAAGGCTGCCCACACCTCTGGGGTAAAGGGAAGTGGCCTGCTGCAAGACTTCAGGTGTCTTTGGAAAGGCTGTCGGCTCCGCAAGAGCGGAGAGCCATTTCCAAACATCAGCAAATTGAACCGACATTTGCTAAGTCACACAATGTGTAAGTGTTTCAATTCAAATCTACAACCTCTGGCTGCTCGAAATCTTGTTGGGGGCCTCCCTAATCCCAAACAGCTGAGATAGGGTTTCAGAGAATCCTTCGCTGCTCTTTTGTATAGTTCTCTGTTGCCCCTATTTCTACCGTCGCATAATCCTGTTGGGGTCCTCCTCATTTGCGTAGTGTGGATATGGGACGCTGGAGGGATCTTTACCTATTGTTGCTCAAACCTTATTCTATTGTGGTAACTGACATGGCTTTAGTGAAACGGTTCATTTGCGATGTGGTATGGGACCACAAGAAGGAGAGATACGTGAGACCGGATGGGACACCGTGCGGCCGTTCGTTTACTACGGAGCAACAGCTTAGAAACCATAAAAACACGCACACGGGTGACAGACCATATAAATGCACCCATCCTGGATGCGACAAGTCGTTTTCCTCCGACCCTGCCAGATGTAAGTCTTGTTATTCTGTTATTAAAGGGATGCTTTAGCAACTTATAAGCTGTGAAACTGACTGCATTGCCTCGATTTAGTGGCACACAAGAGGACACATACAAAAGAGAAGAATCTGCAGTGTCCTTTCTGTCCCATGAGATTTGATGAGGTAAGACATTTCTACTGAATTCTTACCTACCTTATGTCAGGCGAATCGCTAATTGTGCTGTATAGGCCTCTAACCTATCGAAACACAAAAAAAGCAGTAAGCTACCCACTTCCAAGCTCCCGAGAAGAAATTGTTTGAGCTAACCTATAGTCCAGAGCATGGGCCAAAAACTTATAAGTGTCGACATCCCGGCTGTACGCATGAAGACCCTCGCTGGGGTAAGTTGCTTTTTTTTCCCTAAAATGTTCTGAACTCAACCCAAATCCTTAGCTAGAAGAGCTTCAGGTACCTTTTATATAAAAGAGTCGTCTAGCTAACATGCCCAGATAACTTCATGCGCCATCTGGAGAAATCCGTAAAAAGAGAACCGCATATGCCGGAGCTCCTTAAAGACAAAAATGCCCTAGAAGCCTTCAAAAGGGAATGTGAAGAAATCGCCAGAAGAGAGACGGAGATGGAGGAGGATGATGCGGAGGCTCAGAATGCTGCAGTAGATCCCTCGTTCCCTGCACCTGGCACTGTCTGTCCATATGCCTCGATGGGGACGGTGGACGGGGG
Organism: Viridothelium virens; assembly: GCA_010094025.1. Taxonomy (NCBI): domain Eukaryota; kingdom Fungi; phylum Ascomycota; class Dothideomycetes; order Trypetheliales; family Trypetheliaceae; genus Viridothelium; species Viridothelium virens. The sequence continues at coordinate 155,389 of ML991795.1, forward strand.
ACTTCCGAACCTCGACGCCTTCTTCGGGAACCCAGAGCCGTCGAATGCACCCCAGAACCCCCCTGAAGTGTCGCACGAAGACCAAGTGGCCATCGAGAACTTTGTCTATAATTCATTCGATCACCAGGGTGCCCCCCAGAGCAATCCCGGCGATTCGGTCGGATTCCAATGGCAGCATCCCCAGAGCCTTCCCCCCGACAACTCATATGTGCCCCAGAATGGCACTGTTGACTCTTTCGCCAACCCAGGGGAGCCCCAGTGGAATCTGGGGAATTCGTTCCAGTCTCAATTTCCTGCCGGGGCTCAGCAGTTTACTTTTGTCTCGGTTGCGCCTCAGCACGGCATCATTACTGCGTCCGCCAACCCGGGAGGCCCCCAATCGAATTCCGGTGCCTCGCCCACGCCCCAGTATTTTTCCGGGGTCGTGGATCCTACCCTTACCGGGCTCACACCTGGGGATGGCACTGTTTTCTCGTCTGCCAATCAGGGAGACCCCCAGTGGATTTCCGGCAGCTCCTCCCAGCCACAGTTTTCTTCCGTGGCCCCGGAGCTTACCCCTGGCGCATTCGCGGCTCAGCATGGCCTTGGTGTTTCGTCGGTCAATCCGGGGGCTCCCCAATGGAATTTCAGTATCGAGCCTCAAGTCTTTTCTGGGTACAACCAAGTGTCCGCTCAGAACATTGCTGGGAACTCTGCCGAGGCTCAGAATGGCACTGATGATTCGTTTGCCAATCCAGGGGTCCCCCAGGGGAATTTTGATGGCCCGTTCGAGTCTCAGGAGGTTCTTCTAGACCCGGACGACATTGCATATCTCGACAATCTGGATTTTCCTGACCTTGGTCCTCTAGATGGACAAGTTATGGGCAGCCCTTGGCCAACACCGTCTAACGATACAGATTATGATGGAGATAGCTAGCCTTTTTCATAGATAGATACCTAACTTGAAGAGATTTTTTCCTCCAGACGGTTTTCGTGGTTCAATGTAGTGCCGAAATTATTACCTAACCTATCGCAACCACCCATGCTAGCGCGAGCTTGCCAAGGTTCGACCCTACTCTAAAGCAACGTGAGGATCACAGCCTTCGCTCAAATCCGTGTCTTTCGTCGCCTAGCATGATCTTTGGGAAGCCTTGAGTGTAATAGTAGGTCAATATTACGATGTACCATTTCCAATACTTATGTAGCACAGCGAAGGTGTAGAAGAATCTTTGATGAGAGCACGGATGTCGGGTGTTGAAGGCACGAAGCGAGCGAGCGCGGTCGGTCTCCCCTTTGCTTTTCCTGGCGCACATTGACTAAGACGCCTGCAGGCTTGTGAAAACCGCGATCCTCTATCCGTTGTCATTGTGGGTGCTGGTCTGGGAGGCTTATGTTGTGCCATCGCGTGCGCACGGTCCGACCTGTCTGTTATAGTTCTTGAGAAGAGTGCTCAATTAACAGAGGTAGGCTAACTCGCGGAGCGATTTGTGAATTTTCCAATAGAGCACCGTCGGTGACTCCGATATCACCATGGGATGTCCGCTTTGCTTCACCCCGATCTTTATCGTCCAAATGATCGGATCTCTGCGAAGCGGTAGCATCTAGATACTCCATGCAATTATTTCTACATGAGTGCTTTTCCCAAACAAGAAGTTCTTACACCTCTCAGCTCGGTGCAGGAATATCCCTTCCTCCAAATGCTATCCGCGTTCTTGATCATTTCGGCCTCATGCCGGCGATACGAGCGGCTGGTGCCGTCACAGCAGAACGTTATCGAGTCTTCGACTATCATACGGGCGATGTTTTAGCTACGCGCCCCGGTATGGACAAGGACGGTCGAAAGTGGATGGAGGAGGCATTTGGGTATTGCCATCAGTAAGGGTGGACTATGTCACACTTTGACACGTATTGAGCACTGAGTCGGGACTTCAGTTTCATTCATCGGGTTGACTACCAGCGAATCTTAGTCGCGGAGGCACGACGACTTCGTGTAGACATAAGGTTAGGCGCCGAAGTCAGAGAAGTCAAGTGCTACGAAACGGGCCCCTTCGTGCAATTGTCCAATGGAGAAAAGGTGTGTGGTGATGTTATCGTAGGGGCTGATGGTAGGTTACGAATTATCTCGAATCCCAATTCAAACTTTGAATGAACTTACATTCGCAGGTATAATGTCTCGGGTTCGCACAGATATCCTTGGATGCGTGAGGCAGCCTCAGCCGACTGGCGACTTAGCTTATCGCGCGACCATTCCCCGTGCCCAAGTTGAAGCACTCCTTGGATCTTTTCCGCGACTGAATGGAATTCTCCATGCGAACGAGCAATGGACATGGTGGGGACCAAATTCGCACATCATGTTCTACCCCATTAAGGACTGCCAGATCTTCAATATGGTATTGCTGTATGTAAATCTATCTCTTAAATAAAGCCTTCCCAGCTAACTCATCCAAAGATGTCCGGACGATCTTCCAGAGAACGTGCGAAGAGCTGACGCGGACATCGACCAGATGAGAGGTCTGTTCAAAGACTGGGATCCGCTGTAGGTAAAAGTAACTTCTCTTTCCGGCCTTGTCGAAATGTGTTCTGATTGAAACTATGAGATATCCAGACTTCAGTCCCTGGTCGCTCAAGTCTCGAGTGTTCTCAAATGGAAGCTTCAGCACATGGAGGAGCTAAAGTTTTGGACGAAGGTAATTCTGGTCCCTTTCGAATGCAGGAAGCTCAAGAATGAGCTCGTCTTTTTCGTAATTCGCTGACGTAACCCTCTTTTAGGGTTGTGTAGCCCTAATTGGTGATGCGTGCCATCCCTCTCTCCCATATCAAGGTCAGGGCTCGGCCATGGCCGCAGAGGATGGCCTCTGTCTCGGCACCCTTCTCGGTCTGCTTTACTCGAAACGACAGAGATCACAAGCAGGCGGTGCCAGCTCCAGTGACGGAACAAAAGATGGAGCGTACGAATTTCCTCTCTTCCATCCCACAGTCCCAGAAGTACTTGGCCTTTACGAGTCTCTTCGTAAGCAGCGTACGACTATCAATATTCGGGGCGCGCTCGATAACAGATCTCTGTATCATATGGTTGATCCATCGACGATCGCGGAGCGAAATGAATGGCTCAAAGGGCTGAATTGGGAACCACCAGAGAATGAGCATGAGATATCCGCGAATCTCAAGCCAAAGGGTAAGTGCTGGAAATGGGGGCACATGAGATACCAGACCGATTTGCTGGGATGGGACACGCATGCGGAGGCCGTGAGGGAGTTCGAACGACATTTTGAAAAGGTGTGATAGAATTGAGGCAAAGAAGCCACACTTAGCCTCGCTCTAAAGGATAATAACAGCGCTTGCAACTCTCTGCTGTGCTTACTGTAAAGCATAGTGACTTGTGACTCGGTCTACAGCTCCACAAGCTGTTGCTTGAATTGACCTAGACAACACTGTATCCAACGCACGAAATATAGAAGTCCTTAGCTGTCACTCTCCAAGCAAGATGATACTTAGTCTCTTTCATGAACTGCGAATCTTAGTTCAATAGGAGAGTTTGGAGAAAACTTGTGAATAGGAGCAAGCTTTGAGATTCGAGACAATAAATGGCAGGCCTTATTGCCGGATCAGGCAGACTCGCCCAATTGTGTTTTGACTCGAGATTCCTATGCCATCCTTATCCATTCTCTATCTGCCTTAGCGCTTGAGCTTTCAGATGTGTTCGACTTTTGGACCTTTACCAATGCACCACTTGAACTCTTTTACACATCGTGGAAGTGTAAGATGGCTATGGGTGATGCTGTTTCATGATACCTACAATCTTCTGCCATCAATACAATAATGCTGTATATTGCCGCTTCTTGGACTGCAAAAGGTTGAGAAAATTAGGAAACAACTGTATTCCGGAGGCCGTCAACTCAGCCGCGCTGGGTTTCAGACTCTAATTCTATAGAATAGACGTTGAGCTTGTCGACTCCAAGTGTACAGGGGTGTTGTTGTGTAAAGTACGGAGTATGGTCACTATGGTGGTTTGACATTCATTAGCTGAAGGTCGTCGGCGGGGCTCCATGCCAACTTGGGGAGTCATAGCGATGTGGACACGAGTTTCAGTCCTTAATTTCAAGGATCGCTAGATAGACCTCAATCAGCCAATCCGAGGATTGAGGTATGCAGGTGAAGAAAGTTCGTACTGGATTGGATTCGACCAGGCCAGACTCCGAGCCCTGTGATCGCCATTCGCCCCCAGCTTTGAGGTGTGGGGGCCGCGGCCAAAGTGCCGATCGAGGCTGGCGTTAGCAATCGCTACGACGTCGTCACTGGCGGCACGGCACGCTCGCAGGAATTGGTGGTTTGCACAGGGACGATACCGCACTAGGGATAGAATGTCTCAATGCCACTTCAAAGCGCTACACCCTCATTGAACTTTTTCCAGTCGCTTAAGCTCTTGCTTCTTTTCCTTGTATGTGCTTTTTACATTAGAGTATGCTGGCCACCCATCGAAGAACCCGAGTGCTGACGTCTGAGCCATTCTAATTAGGCCTTCCCCTTATTGTGCAGAATTGCGTGGGTGCATTGATTATAGTTGGGTTGGCTGTATATTTTCTGAAATGAAATGTACACCCAGCCCTGAAGGTTTGCCGGAAAGTGCCGAGCACGCTTGCATAAAGCTGTGCTCTGATGAAGTCGAACTCATGGGCCACCAACAAGCTCCGCTCAGCTCATTTCAGTTAGTGGATACATTCGGAATTCGAGACCTAGGTTCGCATCTCAGCGGCATGGATGCAGCAATATTCGTAATCCCGCCTGAATGGAATGGCCCCTTGGCATTGCATTTCACCCTGTCCTCTTTAGGCGATCAGTGCTTCTCTCAGCTTGTAGCTTAATAAGGTAGAGTAAGAAGAGAAACCTTCACTCCATTCAAATACCGTCAACCACAGCCGTTCCGTCAGCACACAACCTCGCAGGTCATGGCGTCGCCTGACTCAGAGGATGCTGCCTATCTGGCACAGGATAGGCAGGGTCAGTTGATTGCACTTAACGTAGTCATGGCCACGATTGCTACAGCCTCTGTGGCATTGCGATTCTATGCTAGAAAGACTTCAAAGGCTGGATACTGGTGGGATGATTGGATGTGTCTTGCTTCCTTGGTGAGCACGGGCTCTTCACATCAATTGCGGAGAATTGTCGCTGATACAACCTCTACAGCCGATAACCTTGACAGTGAACATCTTCAGCGCTGAGTGTAAGTCCGAAGCTACCCATTACGTGAAGACCGTAGTGACGAAGCATTCCTTTCAGTCGTGGACACTGGACAGGGAAAGCATGACGTAACGTTGCCATGGGGAGACACAAGATATCTCCACCAACTCTACTTCGAGCTCCTCTTTTACAACGCCAGCTTGGTCTTCTTTAAACTCTCGCTTTTGTTCCTGTATAATAGAGTCTTCTCGCGATTTACTTGGCTCAAATTTGTTACCTGGACTCTGGGGGTGCTCATTATGATGTGGCTAGTAGCAGTCGAGTTCGTCTTGATCTTCCAATGCAGCCCCCTTCGAAGAGCCTGGGATGAGAAGGTACCAGGCAAATGCCTGAATCAGAAATCGCTGTTCATCGCGCAATCCGTCCCGACAATTACCTTCGATGTCTCGGTTCTCTCGATCGCGATACCCTTAGTCTGGATGATACAGCTTCCACGTTCCTCCAAGATTGCACTTATCGGAGTCTTTGGAATGGGAGGAATGTGAGTCACACAATGCCTCTGAAACGTTTTCCCGCTAATTTTGCCAAAGTGTTACTCTTATCAGTATCATGCGACTGTACTATACGCTTCAGACAGTATATTCTGACTTCACCTGTCCGTCTCCGAAAAGCCGTCTTGCATCGTTCAGTTGATTGTTGATAATTTGATACAGGGAATTACACGACGCTCGCACTGTGGTCTGAATGCGAAGGCCCGATCGGTCTCTTAAGCGCATGCTTACCCACTTTCGGCGGCATCATCAAGAGACTCCTTGGGAAATTCCGAATAAAGCTTGCGGGAACCCGCTCAAAGCCAAGTGCCGACCACAGTTATGCCTCCAGGGAACCCCGTTCGGCCCTTTCAAATCGGGTCACTGCGGGATCTGACTCGACCGCCGACCTTGCGAATGGTGATCACACGGATCATATCAAGATGGGGGACTTGCAGCCGGATGGAATTTATGTTAAAAAGGATATACGTATTTCAGATGAACAATGTCAAAGAGATTTTGTATGAAACTAGCGTAGCGTACCTAAACTTGCTGTATCTATGTTGCATATCTCAACATATCCTCAAATGTCCCAAGGACTTGGCTTTTTGAACCATCTGCCCAGAACCAATCTCCATAGCTTTATTTTCTTGTGGCCAGGATGAGGACTACGGGCCAAGTAATTTGCATAGCTCCGTCTGGTCCACCCATGGCCCTTTCCAACTCCGCATAGTATTGATCAGTCCCGATCTCTTGAGCAAACTGTTCTGTGAACTGCGGTAACAGCACACCGATGAATCTCTTAACGCCCTCAATATTCCAAGTCTTCGACCAGAAACTCCGATCCGCGACATCGTATCTCTCCTCATCATCGCGCTGTTGGTATTTTGTTACCACCGCATGATCGCAGGCCGCCTCGTCATAGAAGCTCAACGGCCGGTCCGCATTCCATTTCCGCCGCTGCACCTTGCCCCATGTGCTCTCCGGCAACTCCAGATCATCCAGCCAGGAGAACAGTCTTGTCGTCGTCTGCTCCCAATGGGTGCCCTTCATCGGTCGGATACGCGAGTAAGCCCGGATGCAAATCTCGTCGAAGATGCGCTGGCATCGCGCCGCTTTGGTTGTCGCGCAGCTCTGCGAGACGGGGTCGACGAAGATGGGGCGGCCGTAGAACCAAATAGCGAGGGTGCCGCCAGGGGCGAGGACTTCGCTGAAGGAGTTAAGCGCTTTGGGAGCATCCATGAGGGGTATGGCCTCAGCGACAGTGAGCAGATCGGCGGTTCCTGGAGATGTGATACCGGTTTGGGAGATGGTTTCTCCGTTGGCTTTGTAGACTGTTACATTGGCGATGCCATCGCGGGCCAGGCGTTGCTTTGCAACCTCGACGTGAGTGTCGCCAGGGTCGGAAGCGTGCACTTTGTCGAAGCGCTTAGAGAAGACGGCAGCTGCATTTCCTGGGCCGGTGCCGATGTCTTCAGCAAGATTCCACCGGTTGTTGCCAGCCTTCGTATGGTAGTCGTAAATCAGATCGTAGAAAGCGGATGAGTAAGTAGGACGTGAGTCAAGATAGATATCCCAATACGAATGATTTATCTTTTGTGCATTGAAGACGACGCTACCTTTGTCTTGAGTTGAGCTCGTTGCGGACATGATGACCTCCAGCACGCCTAACGCCCAAGTCTTTGATAGAAGGAGATACGGAGGTATATGGAAGAGAGACTGCAGAAGCTGTAGGAGCTGAAAGGTGATTACCTGCTTGAGCTGGCCCCACGTTAGCAGCTGATGGCTCTCCCGCTTTCAATGCAGGAGGCGTTGCTGCCTGTCGTTTGTGAGCGCATACGAGCGCGGCGGATTACGCATAGATGTCGCTCGGTACCCCACACACACTCGATCATCGTAAGCTGAGCTTGGCATAGATTATTCCATCAAAGTAGCCATTGGAACACTCATTGCTTTGTTAGGCAAGCGTGCTGGGAAGGGTGTTGCTCGCCCTCGAGGAACACAGTGATAGGAAGACGAAGAAGGGAAAAGGCCGGCCACGGCCCGTGCCGCCATTGAAGCTGCCTAGTAGAACTCCGGTCGTTCTGTCACCCGCTTCCCGTGGCATCAAGCAGACATCTCTTATCTGCACCCTTTGGCCCAAGAGACTGACTGAGATCTGTCCGTCCATGGGTTAGTTATGTAGGCTCCTGCACCTTACATCCTAGAATTCGCAAGTTGACAAAAAGGCGCTTCTCGTTCAACGTAAGGCCACACTTTCCGCAAGTCGAAGGCTAGGCAACTGCGAGTGCCCCACCCTCCTGTGTCTTCGGATGTCCGTGCTTGTGAGTGGCACTGACGTTGACCCGCATTCTACTCCACCCAACTACCCAACCGTGCCGCCGTCGGTCTCTGTTGGCCAAGACCTGAGGCCACAACCGGCTCAAAACGAACCATTATCCAATGCCTAATAGATTTTCACAATGTGAAGGGGAAGATTCTCTGTCGAAAGTCTAGACCATTGGTTAAGCACTTCCTTAAGCTACCGTAGCCAAGGATATTACGATCGACATCTGTCTTACAAAGCGAGCTATTTTAGCCAGCTAATGCGTGCTTTGTCAAGATCAAAGCAGGAGTCTATTGGAGAATGCTACCACACTTTAGAGAAAGACGTCACTCAGCCAGCGGATTCACGACCACGGATGAAGTGGCCACTGGGTACCAGAATCTGGCCCGCTAGGTATCAGTCAAGACGATGTGTCACCGCATCCGTCAGTCGATGGAAGCGTCGACTTTCCATCAAAGCATGTCATCGTAGGAAACCAAATGATGTTTTGTCACATGTAAAGGAGCCCTACGAAGGGTCAAACCAGAGGTCATTGTAACAGCAGATCGAAGGAAGCGGGTTTCGTCCAGCGGAGAAGATCACTTCAACTCGTCAGAAGTACAGTTGTGGAGAAACATACGAATCCCGGACGTCTCTGTTATAAAACTCTGAATCCCAGTGGGAAGTACTCCGTATTCGTCGAATTATCTCATCAAGCAAATGTGGGCAATCCACGCGAAGTGCTGCAGTTTGGCCGCGTCAATCAAAGTAGCACTTCAATTCAAGACCTTTGAGTTGATCCTTCAGACTTTGGATGACAGGGTCAATCTCAGGTTCCAAGCTACAGTTTTGCCCATCATGACGATAGTTGGAACCAAACGGTCCGCTCATAGAACGGTAGTTCGGGTGTCGCATACCATCGATGGACTCGGCGGTCTCAGCAAAGCTCAGACCCAAGAACGGTCGTTCGGGCGCTGGACCAAAAAGCTTTCGCGCGTGCATTTCCTTCGAAAGAGCACCGAGGAGCAAAGAGCGGCATTCGAATGAGCATCCGTGGCGATCATGATATAGGTCGTCAAGAAGATTGTGCAATGCTGAAATGAGTCGTTCGACTGCGTCTTGTCTCTGTTGCTCGATATCATCTATCACACAATTAGTGCGTCACTCATCGTAGACTGAATGTATAATTTTGTACCAATTACTCTTTGTCTGATGGGTAAGCCTAATGTCCGGACTGGTCCTCTGCTGTTCCTCAAAGCAACACTCGTAGATGCGTGAAACTCCACAGATCGACGAAAGACTGAGGATATGCAGATCCACAATACCACGTCTCTCGAGTATGCAGTCGGCATGGAACGTCCTAAATTGGTAATCCACATGTCAGAGAAGAGTTCCACGGCTTCGTCGCACTCGTAGAAATCAACGAGAATAGCGATCCTGGCGAGCATTTCGAGAGAGATAGTCTTGGGAACGCTCCGGTTTCGGCCATGTATGATGTTCATAATGATCAGCATCGCCTCCAGGTCCCAATCTTTCAGTCCCATTCGGACACATTCCTGGGTTTGGAGTGAATCACTTTCCTTCCAGCCGCCTTTAAGAGCTCGTTTGAAGTATGGCGAAGCTATAATCAGGTGTCTTGAAGATACCCGTATCTCTGCGCTTCTCGATTCGACGGGTTCGGGCTTAAGCTCCGGCTCGGGTCCAGACTCAAGTTCGGGCTCGGGTTCAGCCTGAGGCTCGGGCACAGGCACAGGCTCAGGCTCAGGCACAGGCTCAGGCTCAGGCGTAGGTGCAGGCGCAGGCTCAGACGGAGGCTCAGGCGGAACCGTCAAGTACCACGTCGGTATGCGTTTCTTGCCCTTTTTCTTTTTCTCACTTCGCACGGAAGAGGCAGGAATGTGTGACGGATAGTCTTCGAAATCACCCTCTGTATTGAAGGCCGGTAGGGGATTCTCAATTCGCACGGAAGAGGCAGGAATGTGTGACGGATAGTCTCCGAAATCACCCTCTATATTGAAGGCCAGTAGGGGATTCTCAAATACAAGACGAACATCTCCGTCTATATCAACTCCATAGAACGCCATACTTGCTTGTCGCTGTTGATATTGCGCTATTCTCACTAATTTCGCACATCAGTGGGGTTAGACCGGCGATATCTAGAGTACTACGATAAGACTAGGACGAAAGAAGTTAGAGTAAGCGCATACCTGACTCTTCGCCAACTCTCGAGCACGCCGTACGCGATAGAACAAGATGAAGCATCCAGTACGACGACTATTCTGCGAACGATATTGCGGATTTCAAGACTTCTGGAAGCTGCCAGACTTGTGCAGCAAACCGTAGGCTATCCATTTGCAGTTGATGTGCCACCTATAATCGTAGTTCATAGTACATGGAAACCCGTGATTGACTGCGACACAGGACGGTGACATCACAGTCTGTTTTCCATGACCAGATAAATGTACGATCGTCGTTCGAAAAAGGTCTGTGAAGCTCGACAGTGAAATCGAGTGAATCTCAAAGATTTAGGTTGAACTCCAGGCAAGAGGTACAGAGACTTCGACGGTGAAAAGAGACAGCACTCTCATTTGACTTATTCCCGTGGGTTAAATGATCTCCTCAGAATGTGGGCTCGCACAAAGCGATCGGTAGCGCAAGAACCTGGGCATCTTCATTCCTCAGGATCCTCAAGGTTCAACATGGTATGAGATGAGACCCACAGGGTCGCCTTGGTCGTATCGGTTTTGGTCGCTGATATGTGAAGCTGGGTACAAACAAGACGAGTAATTTGATCATTGTCCCCTTCTAATCTTGGCATCTGGCACAGATGAAATGCGACCTCTAGGAATCAAGATGGAGAAGCAAACGTGTAGATATACGGACACTCGCTGGCTTGGGAGTCCTGACGGCACCTCTGGTCTGCCGCATGTTTGTGATATTATACACACAGACACAAGCGATAAGAATGGGGCCTGGAACACACGTCGCCGACCAAGGCGGAACAACTTGAGAAGGGTACATACCAAGCTCGAGCGGAGGCTGGAGTATGTCTTTCGACAGAGCTGATCAACAAGCGCTGAGTCCCAGTACTTGCATCTCCTGATAAGTACTTAGGTTGAGCGGGCCTCCATTGGAGCTTCTTCCATCCGGCTGATTGATAAATAGCGGGTTCTTCGGTGTGACGCATCGCCGTTGGTGGCTAATCAATGGGTCAACTTAGCAGGATCTATCGCCGGAGAAGTAGTCCATTGGATGGCGGTATAAGTGCGGCTTCTGTATCTTCTGCACACTCACTTTGCAAGCGACAGTACAGAAGAGTTGCTTGCAGGCTGCTATCTTGTCTTCCCGATCCAATCTTCCTTCTTCTGTGCAATCTTGATCGTGTGTGTATCTATGCTCACACCATTTGGCAGGGAATTTGAGTCGCGGACATGATAAAGTACCTTATTCTCCAATTGCTACATCCTCGGTCAATGTAGAGGCGAATTCGGCCGCGTCAGCCAGTCCCTTATGACTCGAAGTGCAACTCCTTACGATTCATATTTACGCTTTGTCTGGCTGCCGGGTAAGGTATGAGGCCTGATAATTTCACGACTTCTTGAGGCTCATTTGTGCATTATTGCACGTGTTCACGAGTCGAGCGTCCCGGAAACCGTGGTGTCCACAGACTCGGGTCCAATATGATACGAAGTAATAGACCAGGTCTTCGTAGCCGCCGTCTCGCCCAATTGTCCCTCCTGGCCGTTACATCAAAAGTTGTTCTCACTGACCGCAAAATTTTCTGATACGGCCACGATGAGTAGAGGTCAGGGTAGCTGATTCGACTCAGGAGAACTTCTCTTGGTAGGAAGCGCGATCTTCGTGTTCTAGATCCAGCAAGTATATCTTGGAGTCTGACAAGGATGTCGATCGCAAAGGCTTAATCGACCTGCATATAAAACTCCAGATCGTGTTGATAACAAATCATTCTTGAAACCCGGATGAGGCCATTTCCACGGAAATATTCTTCGCGAACTTGTCGAGGCTGCTCCGGTAATCGGACTCGTCTCTGACCTACTGATTTCATCCGGCACACTCAAGTCGTACCCGGTCGCTGTCGCATTGGATACAACTAACCAGTGGCCGGCTTTCGTTGGGCTATGTGGGGCTCGAACATATTCCACGATTCATGAACAGCGGCTGCACCTGCTAAACAATCGTTCATCGTCGGCTCTGAAGGACGCGATGCAGCGTCTTGTGTCAGAATCCCTGCTCAATTTGAATGCGCCCCTTGGCATAACAAGCCTGGCATGGCGGGCATCGGACCACTCGTTCGCGCGGGAGAAACCAGGTCGAGGCAACTGGAGTGTGGAGAAGCCGATAAAATGAGGCCAGTGCATCGTAGCCAGATCTGAGACCAGGGCAGTGGGAGAATTATGGCGTGATGGGTACACTATCAGTACATACTGAATAACGGTCTCGCTGCCTTAGGGTATCTTCGACAGGTTCGCTCAAGCGGCTTTTTCATGTTATGCCTTGGTCTCGGCGGATACGAACAGCGTCTTTGTAATTGTCGCAATTGTGTAATGCGCAGTACAGGGGCTGTTAGAAGTGCAACTCCACCCTGCCTCATCCCAAAGCTTGACGCACAGACAGAATGTTTGCACCTCGGTGCTTGGGATGTATTGAGACGAAACCAACTTACTCCCGGTAAGTAAGTCCCGAAGTGCCGGAGTCCAAGGGGGATCGAGGCACCAAGAGCCAGCTGGTAGGAGTCGCCTCGGCTGCGCTTACCGACGGAAGAAGCAATGGTTGGCTCGAAGAGGGGACTAGGAGAATTAGATGCGTTCCGATAGCGCCACATACTAGGGGTGCTAGGCACGCTTATTTGAACTACCTAGACCCTGTGTATTTGATGGAAACTTCTTTATCGTTGTGAACCCCTATTGGGCGACTTCTTGAGATCATTCCACATTCCGGTATCCAGGATTTTATCCCGGATGGCTCATGACTTGGTGCGCCACCCTACTCATGCATGATGCGACCTCATCTACCAACCGTGTCGGTTCTCCGGCGTGTCATCTCTTACCTCATGCGACTGTGTGGCACGACTCTTGAACGTCGAGTAATGAGGTGTATTCTATGGAGAGGATGAAGGAAGGTTCAGGTCAAGGGCGCGAAAGATCTGGAGACGAGAAATTGGTTCCCGCCGATATTCGTTCATGCCGGAAGGGACTCTTAAGACAAAGGGGATAAACTTTTCAACTCGTACAGAGGTTCAGTATTGTACACGTTTGCCACAAATCGGGACCGCCGATGGAGAGCATCAGGAGCCAGCGCCTGAAGTTACTCAAGACTCGGCGTGCAATTGTCCGAAAGAGCCCTGCTCTCCTCAGACTGCCCAACTCTTTCGATCTGAGCGCAAGTCACTCAACTCGCTTTGAACCTCCAACTGCGTTGTCTTGGTAATTTGTCGCTTCTCTGGACTTTCTAAGCGCTTCCAATTTCCACTGTACGGCGCCATGGGCTCTAATATGAGCTCCTCACTATCTCGACGGCTGAATTTTCCAATTCTACTAGACTTAGCATTGTTCAGGCTCTGGTTCCCATATGCACTAGCTTTACTGCCAAGAGCATTGTTGGACCGTGATCGCATGGTTCGCGCCCCTCGAATGAAGAGAGGTCGCAAGTGAGGCGCGCATGATACAATAATCTGCATACGTCGTCAATAAGAAGGCCGCTCAAATTCAGAAAGCAAAGAGAGGTAAATAGGAGAGTAATGTGTAGTAAGAGAGCAAAGCTGGACCTACCCCTACGTTAATCTCAAGGGCACTCATTAGGTTGAACATAGTCGAATCTCCATCCCCAAAAGCGACCTCTGAAATATAGGTTGTTCGAACAATAGAGCAGACCGTAGTCAACAAGCCCAGGCTAAAGACGACGCACAGCTGCCACTTCAGCCTGTTGTCAATCGAAAGACCCATAATAAGAGGAATTGGCAGGAGAAACAGAATGACGTCGATGAAAATGATGATGGACGCCGCGGCATAGTTGTAGGCAGCGTATGGTAAACAGTGCCCTGGAATTTCTGGGTGGAAGATCTTCTTGACCTGGACCTGAATATTAGCTACTGGGGCTTTCCAATAAATAGCGAGAGCCGCAAGGACTCTTTACCGGTATGCAATTGATCGCATTCATGAGAAGAAGCGTGAGAGCTGCGAGCGTGGAAAACACTGCAACAGTAGCAACCAGTTTCTTATACCCTTTTTTAGTGGTCCGTTGCGCCAAGTCTATGAAACTAAGGCAAAGAGCGAGTTTGAATGCACCTCCAGCTAGGGAGTAAAATGGCCGAGAAGCGTAATTCCACTGACTAAAGATTAGTCGAGGCAACTGATAATCACGGCTTCACGTGTGAGGCAATGTACCCTTAGAAACAAGGTCTTATCCGCCAATGGTCGATTATGAAGCGGCAGACCAAGGCCATATTTGGTTTCTTTACAAAGTCAGTCAGACTTTCAAGAGAGCGTGAGTACGGTCGACGATTGCAGTAAGTACTTACGCATAATACAGAGGATGTTGAAGGTAATGCTGAATATCTATTGCAGAGGATCCTAGTAAGTCTACGGCTTTTGCCATTGGATTTGAGCAGATCTTTGACTCACAGTGCCTATCGCTGCTACAATATCATCTGGCCGGATATTTTGTTTTCTGATATACAGCCGTATGGAGACAACGATGGTCATGATAAGTCCGAAGACCACATTGATGGAGATGACCAACGGGAATCGTGATGCATGTTCTTGTTCAGGCGTTGCGTTAGCAACCCAACCCATAGTGAGTCAAAAATTTGAATATTGAGGCCAAGGAAAATTAGGTACGAAGAGGTTACAGAGGAGCCTTTAGTGACTGCGGAAAGAATATGTATGGTACGGCCCGCTTCCGGAGTAGGTGAACAGCCATCAAATAAGTGAATGGCAGTCTTCTAGAGGTAGGCCTAGAAAAGCCATCCGCTGATAGCCAAGAGAGTTTGTGTTTTAGCTGTGCCTCATGCCATCAAATCCATCATCCGGCCTAGTTAGGGATAGGAAGTCGGTTCGGGCACGAGAGCAGAATCCTAGGAGTGCCCCAACACTCTGCCGGGGTATATCGTCTGATACTTGACGGGGAGGCCATCTGAGAATGGATTGATAGGAATCCTTCGCTGTAGCCAGACGTGCCAGACCGAACTGGCGGTCCCTGCAAACTGGTAAGCTAGTAAGACTTGGTATCACCACTCTACCTGATGCATGCATCAAGCGAAACGATGCCGCAGCCTGAACAAGCGCAGGAAATTCCCCGTAATGGCATATTCCTGTATCAGCCAATGAGAAGATAAGAGCACCAATGTTCAATACTTGTCTTTGATCCCCTTGCATCCTAGCCATCACAGTGCGTCTTTCAAGCCCAAGCTAAAGAAGACTTACACAAGGTGACTAGACGAAGAGGAGGAATCAAATCGTCAACATTCCGACCCTACACAAACCAAGTGCCATGTTCTCCATAAACTAAGCGCGATAAGGGTGCTATTACAAGCCTCAGTCAGATATCCAGGAGGCAGGTCTAGACATCTTGCCGCTCTGGAAAGATATCAATTGGATTTTGATACCCTGCACTCCATAGTTCCTCCGGCATCTTTCACTGCTATGCCAGTTGAAGATAGCGTAAAACGAGGTACCTTCGGTGCCCGGCGACAAGTCAGGAGCGGAGAATGTAGACACCCCGGCTCCAACCATCTCCGAAACTAGGTATCGTGCTCCGTACCTAACCTTTACAAAGGAACTCGTTAGGCTACATGACTTCGTCATGTAACATGAGCGGTTATTCGACAAGAAGTGGATGGCCTTATTGTCATCGTCGTTGGCCTCGCCAGAAAAGTGTTGAGAAGGAGAATTGGGCCTTCCAGAAGAACTGCGTCCTGATGGAACCACCAACCATCAACTTGGACCCTTCCTCGATCTTAGCATGGATCGGCAGCAGCTGTCAATGTCGTTCCAGGAACCATTTAAACACTTCTTGGAGCCATCGCGCTACATATTGCAACTCATCGCGACCCCAGTCTACCACCCTGGCTCTACCTGCCCCTTGCTGAATCGCAGGCTCTTGGCGAGACCGTGATCCCTGCATCCGTCAACGCCACAGGATTTAGAGTGGTTGGTTTCCTGGAATTCTTTTCCCCGCGGCTAGAACGGTACCTCATTGCAATTCTAGCAATCGCTCTGAACTTAGTGCGACGGTGGGACATGGCCAGCACATGGTTCAAGCACGAGATACCAGGGATATCAACCTCTCCTTACGCGTTGCTGCGCCGCGACCTTGCAGAATACCATACACTATATTGGCATCTGGCATTACTCTCTGGGTTTCGAGCTGGCATTTCTATCTGCCGCCTCAGATAGCCGAATTTGGCTATCTGCTTTTAAAGAATTGCTCAGAACTGCGACTCCTAAACCTCCCCTCTCGTTCCAAACCGGCCATTCATTCTTTTGATATTCCAATCAGTGTATCTGCTTCAGTACACAATGGATGAAAAACAAGACTTCTCGTTCGAAACCGACTTGGCATCACCGACAACTTCAAGCACAGCTGGAAGTACCAAGGATGAGGCGCTCGTCTTCCTTGAGCAGCACAAGCTTGCGGCAAATTCAGAACTTTGGCACGACGAGGCCTATCTAAAAGCTCTGCGCAAAAAGGTCGATCGACATGTCATACCCTTTTTCTTTTTCTGCTATATTCTCAACTTTCTTGACAAGATCTTGCTCAACGTAAGTCTTCTCACACTGACGAAATGGTAACCGGAAACATCAAATGACAAGACGAATTTTCCAGTACGCTCAAGTTATGGGTATCACTCCCGCTCTGAAATTGCAGGGAAACGATTACTCCAATGCCTCTTCAGCATTCTATTACCCAGTGCTTGCTGTCTCTGCGCTCAGCGGTAAGCTATGAGTTTTGCCCATGCCCAGATGCTTCTCATCTGACTGTGCTCTGCAGCATACCCTTTGCAAAGACTTCCGACTGGAAAATGGCTGGCTGGATGCCTCATGACTTGGGGTGTGACTACGGCCTGTCATTCGGCAGTCCAGAATTACCACGGACTTCTGGCTGTGCGCATTCTTTCTGGTGTTTTTGAAGCTGGAATTCCGCCATCCCTCATGCTCTTGAGTAGCCAGTACTACACGCGGTCGGAGCAAGCGACCCGCTTTGGACTCTGGTACATGGGCATCGGCGGCGGTCAGATCCTTGGGGGCCTCGTTTCCTATTTATTTCAGTTTATTTCCCCCCATGCACCTCTCTCAGGCTGGCGAGTGATGTTTCTTGTGCTGGGACTGATTAGCGTGGCTCTCGGAGCAGCCATGTTCATCTTTGTCCCAGACAGCCCAATGGGCGCGCGTTTCTTATCCGAAGAAGAGAAGATTGCCCTTTTGGAACATGTAAAACGCAACCAGACGGGTATTGAGAATCCTCATTTCCACCCTAAGCAGATCCTTGAGGCCCTTCTCGGCGTCCAATACTGGGGAACCGCGCTCATTGTGATCCTGGTGAGTCCTTTTCAGATCCAGAGCTCAAAAAAGTCCTGACCATCTCCAGCAAACAATCTCCTCGGGAGTTACATCCACCTACTCCGCCTCCCTCATCAAAGGCTTTGGTTACACCTCCAAGCAAGCCGCTCTCCTAGGCATGCCCTCCGGCGCCATCACCATCTTCTCATGCCTCTTCTGTGGTTTGACCGGCTCCCGCTTCGGCCACCGCTGGCTCATCACCGTCATCGTCACCATTCCTTCCGTTCTTGGCGCCGCGCTCATGTCCTGGCTTCCGAAATCTCAGAAGGGCGGTCTCCTCGCAGGCATCTACCTCGTCAACTTTGTGGTCGGTAGCACGCCGCTTATGTACCAGTGGCTTGTGGGCAACACGGCTGGGCATACCAAGCGCGCCTTCACCACCGGAAGCCTTAACGCTGCATTTGCAATTGGAAGTATTATTGGTCCGCAGACGTTTCAGGCGAGAGATGCGCCCGGATACCAACCTGCGAAGATTACGCTGGTGGTGAGCTTCAGTATGAGTGCAGTCGTTGCGACATTGCTATTCCTATACTATTTTATGGTCAATAAGAGGAGGGCGGGAGAGGCATTACCGGAAAGGGATGCAGCGGAGGTGGACGAAAGCAAGGCATACGCCGGGCTAACGGACAAGCAAAACCGTTCTTTCAGATACACGTACTAGAGTGCATTTTCGGTGGATGGGTTCGGCTTGGAAGCGAGTTTAGCGAAGGGTTCTGCATGGGAAATCGCGACCGTGTCTTCTGTCATTGATTCATAATTTGATGTTGATTGCCTTCAGTTGGAATTTGTTGATCAGTAAAAGCCTCAGAGCAGGCACCACTAGGATCCAGACACTTTCGTGACTTAGTAAATTGCGTACGGTAGTAACTGAAGCGTGCGCTGGTGTCCCTTCATCAATGGCTATGAGTGAGAGTCTTCCGCGCTCCCGGAAAGGGCCTATGCACTCTGCGAGCACACGGTTCCACCTTACTCCTACCTATCCAAGTCTACGCAGGAACTCAGTAGTCTGACCGACAGACGGGCGAGTGAAAATTCAGCATCAGCTGCACACGGTAGGTACGCGTCTCTGCGGGGAATCGGTACCTGCAGATTGCCACAGCGATCATGAAGAAATTTAAGCAGCTAGAACGGCCTTTACTTGGACTCCAGTCGGGGCAACATTCTGCACCCACGTGAAAAGATGTCGGACCACTAAGATAACAGTAGAGAACCACGGGTCTTGATTGCAGCCTTCCAATCAGGAAGGTGAAAGAATCTCCTTCTTGACTGGCGCAGCCTGTGGCGATCTCCCGCTATGGCCATTACTCCGTAGTTCGGGCAGACACATTAAAAGCTTGAATATGCCAAGAGAAAAGTTAACTCAAAGCTGCTTCTGCATTCTTCCTAGGGTCAACCTGTGTGTCAGTGGTGTCTCGTTCTTTTCTCAAGATGCTTGTCGTATGCGAACTGGCGTTGGGGTTGTCGCTTTTTGCCCTCTCAGCAGACGCAGCTGTTGCTATCCCTTTTCAGGGCAAGCGCGATGTGGACACGCGATACCCCTACACGGGGCCAGCCGTGCCAATAGGCGATTGGGTAGACCAGACAGTTAAGGGAAATGGTAAAGGCTTTCCTCGTTTGGTTGAGCCTCCTGCTGTCAAGCCAGCCAATTCGACAGTCACCAACAACGTCAACGTTATTTCGTTGTCATACATTCCGAATGGCGTAAACGTCCACTATCAGACTCCCTTCGGACTTGACGCGAATCCGACTGTGCATTGGGGCTTGTCCCCATCGAATTTGTGCAACAGCAGCACTGGACAAACAGTCTCCTACGATCGAACGCCAACTTGTTCTGCAGTCGTCGTCACACAATGCAGCCAATACTTTCACAATGTTCAACTCGACAATCTCGCCGCGGACACGACCTATTACTACCAGATCCCAGCCTCCAATGGCACCACTGCCTCTCAAACTCTCAGCTTCAAGACAGCTCGCGCAGCTGGTGACCAAAAAGCCTTTACTGTTGCTGTTTTGAACGATATGGGCTATACCAATGCCCACGGCACCTATCAGCAACTCAATCAAGCCGTCAGCGAAGGCGTTGCATTCGCCTGGCATGGCGGTGACATCAGCTATGCTGATGACTGGTACTCTGGCATTCTCCCTTGCGAGTCTGACTGGCCCGTCTGCTATAATGGCACTTCCACAAATCTGCCCGGTGGTCCACCGATCCCCGCTGAGTACGATGCCCCTCTCCCGGCAGGGGAGTTGCCCAACCAAGGCGGTCCTCAAGGTGGTGATATGAGCGTGCTGTACGAATCGAATTGGGATCTTTGGCAACAATGGATGAACAATCTCACTCTCAAGATTCCATATATGGTCCTGCCCGGCAACCATGAAGCTTCATGTGGTGAATTTGACGGGCCGAACAATATTTTGACTGCTTACTTGAACGACGACAAGACCAACTCGTCGGCACCGAAGTCGGAGCTTACCTATTACAGCTGTCCTCCTTCTCAGAGGTGAGAATTTTTCCAAATGTTCTCTGGTTGGTGCAATGACATAACTAACAAGTGTTTGGCAGGAATTTTACCGCCTATCAGAATCGTTTCCGCATGCCAGGCACCGAGACTGGTGGCGTTGGCAATTTTTGGTACTCCTTCGATTACGGCCTCGCTCACTTCGTGTCAATTGATGGCGAGACCGATTTTCCTTATTCTCCGGAGTGGCCTTTCGTCCGTGATGCCACGTCCAATGAGACCCTACCGACTGAGGCGCAGACATTTATTACCGATTCCGGCCCATTTGGCGATATTGATGCAGAAAACTGGAAGAGCAACGAAGCATATCAGCAGTGGCAGTGGCTCAAGCAAGACCTTGCTTCTGTCGATCGAACAAAGACACCTTGGATTATTGCTATGAGTCATCGACCAATGTACTCTTCGCAAGTATCCTCGTATCAAACAGACGTCCGAGATGCCTTTGAGCCACTCCTCCTCCAATATGGTGTAGACGCATATTTGGCTGGTCACATCCATTGGTACGAGCGTCTCTTTCCCCTAGGACGCAATGGCACCATTGCCAGTAGCAATATCGTCAACAACAACACATATTATACAGGCGACGGGAAGTCCATCACCCACGTCATCAATGGCATGGCGGGCAACATTGAGAGTCACTCCACTTTGGGCGATGATCCGGTTCTCAACATCACTGCCGTATTGAATCAAAGGAATTATGGATTCAGCAAATTCACCTTCCACAATGCCACAACGGCGACTTGGCAATATGTCAAGGGTGACGGAACTGGATATGGTGATCAGTTGACACTTTTGAAGAAGAACGCGACTCTGTCAAGATGAACGATAGGCTTAATGTAAATAGTACTGATCTATGATTTCTAGACGATTTTCTACCATAATAATCAAAACCTAGTCCAAGCTGGGATCCATTTACAGAAAACTGGCGCTCAGGCTTACCCGCTGTGCCAGACTGGGCCTTGCGCTTTATTCGACCTATTGAGATTCGTATTTGCAACGTACGCCTTCATGACACCCTTTGCGACATGTTCTCCGCTCCGGTAAGCACCGGGCATGTTTCGAGGCCATAATAAGGTGCGGTGTGCTCTCTTGCGAGTCAGATTCCTCTCTCTAAGCCAGCTCATTCCTGCAAAGCTTTGACGTGCTGAGTCCCATCATCTGAGCCAACGTGATGATTACACAAGAGCCGTGGGCGAATTCATCATTCTACCAGCCGGAGGAGAAAAAACCTTTCCATCTTGCCGGATTAGTGGCTGGCGTGTATTTGGGGTCCAGAAACAGAGTCTCAAACAGGAAGCTTGACGGAAAAGATACAGTATCATAGAGTAGAGTAGGTGGCAGCAGAAGCCCAAAAGGCGGTCCGGAAATGGATAAATATCTTTTCTAAAGATCCAAACCGTAGAATCCAATCGCTGTAGTAAGCGGAGACTGTAACGACGGGACGAAAATGCCGTGATAATTATGCCTTAAACCAATGAAGAGGAGTTGAAGCAATAAGCTCATCGAGAATCTCTGTAGCCATGCGTTCGCAGAATCATGCTTTGCTTATAATCATTTCAATCTCCTGAGATCAGCCCCTCTGGATGTTAGCAAATCCTAAGGCAAAAATATTTATGTAGCGAATTATTTTTTAGATCTGATATGATATCGGATGGGGGTTCTCAAACAAGCCAGAGAATGACCGCACCTTCATCCAGTAATGGAGAATTCAGATCCTCGACAAATTTTGTCAAGGAATGGATCGAAACTCTGGTACTGTAGATTTGCTGTCAACATGCAACGATGTTGAATAGGATACTCTCTACTCTGTGGACTGCGGGGCCCGAAGCTGCCCCTCCATACGTCAGAGCTGTCCTTTACAAGCTCCGAATTCCTCCGTTCCCAATCACTTTTGTTTTCTCGACTGATATAATTTCTCCTCGGCCGATCTCTCGTCCCAGTAGATTTCAAGTCTCAGTTCGCGATGTCGCTCTCTAATAAGCTAGCAATCACCGATTGCGACCTGAAGGACAAGCGCGTCCTAATTCGAGTGGGGCTCTCTCCGGCCAATTCTTAAAAACAGTTTGGCCTCGAACACCAATTCCATTGACGCTAATGCCATGCGCTCAGGTCGACTTCAATGTTCCTCTTGACTCAGACAAAAAGGTCACCAACAACCAACGCATCGTCGGCGCTGTTCCTACGATCAAGTATGCCATTGACCATGGCGCCAAAGCCGTAATCCTCATGTCCCATCTCGGCCGCCCCGATGGCAAGCGGAACGAGAAATATTCGCTCAAGCCTGTCGTTCCTGAACTCGAGAACCTATTAGGCAAGAACGTTATCTTCACCAATGATTGCGTTGGGCCCGAGGTGGAGGAGACGGTCAACAAGGCGTCAGGCGGACAAGTAATCCTACTCGAGAACTTACGTTTCCACCCGGAAGAAGAGGGCAGTAGTAAAGACGCTGAGGGCAACAAAGTAAAAGCCGATAAGGGCAAGGTGGATGAATTCCGAAGAGGCTTGACGGCCCTTGGCGACGTCTATATCAGTGAGGCCCTCCCTCCTCAACCCCTCACACCGACCTCGCGCTCGAGTCTAGGCAGTAGCTCCGTTCCATCTCTCTGAACACAGCTAACATCGTTGCCCCTTCTCATCCAGACGACGCCTTTGGCACCGCCCACCGCGCCCACAGCTCCATGGTCGGCGTCGCGCTCCCGCAAAAAGCCTCAGGCTTCCTCATGAAAAAAGAGCTGGACTACTTCGCGGCCGCGCTAGAAAACCCCGCGCGGCCCTTCCTCGCGATCCTCGGCGGCGCCAAAGTCTCGGACAAGATCCAGCTGATCGAGAACCTGCTGGGCAAAGTCAACGCGCTGGTCATTGGCGGCGGCATGGCCTTCACCTTCAAGAAGACGCTCGAGGGCATGGCGATCGGGAACTCGCTGTTTGATGAGGCTGGCAGCAAGACGGTCGCGGGGCTGGTGGAGAAGGCGAAGCGGAATGGGGTGGAGATTGTGCTGCCGACGGATTTTGTGACGGCGGATCGGTTCGATAAGGATGCGAACGCCGGGTATGCGACGGATAAGGAGGGCATTCCGGATGGGTGGTTGGGACTGGACTGCGGGGAGCAGTCGATTGAGGCGGCGATGAAGGCGATTGCCGGGGCGAAGACTATCTTGTGGAATGGGCCGCCGGGGGTGTTTGAGCTTGATAAGTTTGCGAATGGGACGAAGAAGATGATGGATGCGGTGGTGGATGCGTGTCAGAATCAAGGCAAGATTGTGATCATTGGCGGGGGTGATACGGCCACGGTGGCAGCGAAGTACGGAACTGAGGATAAGTTAAGCCACGTTAGTACGGGTGGTGGTGCAAGCTTAGAGTTGCTGGAGGGTAAGGATCTGCCTGGGGTTGTAGCACTGTCGAGTAAGTAGATATCCTGGAGGGTAGAAAGGCGGAGAGATGTGCGGGTGTAGTTCTGATGTTTATTTGATAGCCTTCAACTCGAGACTTTAGATTTTTTCCTATTCTGAAATGGTATTATGAAGCGATTCGACGCCGTGAATGCCTGGACCCTTTCTATCCACTCATGAAATTGCTACATAAGTCTCTGCTTGCTGAATGTCGTATGCCATGTCTTTTTGGTGTTGCTGTTCAGCCAAACTCTTCCAAGGCTATCTCTTACTCGAATCGACCTTTCTGAGCTCCTCCCTGTTCGCCTTGTTAGTGTATAGATATACTCCACTCCATCTCTACCACTCACTTCAACAGCTTAGCAAAATCATCGCTCGTATCATCGTCGTCCCAGCTTTCTTCCCAGAGATGCTGATTTGCGCCTGGATCCTCCGTATCTTCTTCCGCCCAATCTATGATAACACTCATGGTTAGCGACTAATCTCCTGCAAGGTAGAGTTGTCCACGAAAGCGCGGGCGCCTTCCTCCTGGACTTCTTTCCTTTCTTACCTTCGACTGGAAAATCTTCGAACTCGTCATCTTCGCCCAAAGTAACAGCAGGCTTCTGTTGGTCTTTCATGGTCTCGCCGTTCTTCGCGTCATTCACAACCGCCTTGGTCGTATTGGGCTCGCCCTGTGCTGCTCCGGACATGTTTGCTTCCTGATCCGATGGGGCGATGTCGCACTAGGTAGACGGTTCGAAATGTACCAGATTGGCGAAGTAGATAACGAGACTGTTGTGGAGCGACAAGGAATCTCGAGCAGGTACGGGCGTAGCTTGCTGAGGTCCAGCAAAGGAAGTTTGTTGTCGTTGCTCCGTCGCTCCGTCGCTCCGCGTCTCATCGGAGATGGACGGGAAAGTCTTAGCGGGTAGACCCTGAGGTCATCAGCCTTTCGAGTAACTTTTAGGACAGCCCTGCATGACAAAAGGGAGGCATTTCACCTTTTGAATGCTAAGACGATGCATTTGGTCTGCTTTTTCTTTATATGAATCTTTTTTAGTGTGTGAAGTTACATAGATCTTCTCTATTTTTCGTCCTGATGACAAGTATTCGACAGTCTTGGAACGTCAGCCGGAGATAAGGGGATTGCTCAGCTCTGCGCCTGTATCCCTACTGTAATAAAAAGTAAGTTTGGATTGGTGATGCAGCGGACCATCTGGAGCTATAGATTGACCTTCAGGTAGCACTTCAGCATTCCTGTCCAATCTCTGGCTTTCACTTTCTGGAATTCAAGGTATCAGACAACAGTAGCGGGAACAAGCTCGAGGTACCATTTCCCAGGAGCCATCCTATTGTACCATCAATCATTATGAGAAGAATATTTGGGGGTCATCGCAAAAATGATTCATCATCATCTCTCAATTCTATTGAGGAGCCAAATCAACTTGAGGATGCTATGCGTGCAGTCGCCAACATCATGAACGACGATGTCGATGCAGCAGAATCTGAGCTGAATCATGGTAGCTCACCCTTCCACATGTTAGGCCATGGCGTCGTCAGTTTTCTCCGAGCAGCTCTCGGATTTGAACAAGAGATGATGCGAGAAGCATCTGATCGGCTAGCAGACGCGGAAAATGCTGCAGCAGACCATCAGCGACGAGCACAAAAAGACGCAAAGGCCTTTCGGTCAGAAGTTTATCCTCCGGGCAGTGAGTTTGCTTTGTGCTATGCCGAGTCTCAGTTGATGAGTGCTGTGGTTGGCGTTCTCAACGAAAGCCTCACAGAAAGTCTGAAAGGCTTCTACAAGTTGCGGAAAGCATATATGACCCTGGATGCTATTATGCAAGCGGAACAGAATTTTCTCAATGGAAAGAGTACGCCAAGCCTCGCCAATACGTCAACCACGTCCTCGAAACCTGAAAGCCCCCAGCAAAACATGAATGCTCAGGGGGCGTATGAAGGCTTGGGATCCCGTCCTGCAACACCATCTAATCTTACTGTTCCGTCTTCTGCAAGGTCCTCGGTACCTTCGCCATTAAGCTCGACTATGAACCTAGATGAGGATGAGGATGAAGACATTGACTTTGTTGATGCAGAAGAGGACCTGGATTCCGAACATCCTTCGACAGAGTATCAGGGAAAGCTCGATATTCCTTCTTTGGATCATCATGTGAATAATCTTAGTCTCCATGATGACGCCATCAAGACGAGCGATGTGTCAGTTGACGAAGATATGAAGTCCGCTGTTATCTCTCCTACAAACGCCGATTCGACTGCCTCCCTTGCCGATATCTACGAGATGGGCAGTCTCGACGAATTCGTGCATTCTGGATCAAGTCTCTGCTTTGGATTGTTGCTGCTCGTGCTGTCCCTTATTCCTCCAGCATTCTCGAAACTCCTCTACATCATTGGATTCCGAGGCGACCGCGAGAGGGGCATCGCTTTACTATGGCAAGCCACTCGCTCAACCAACATCAATGGTGCTTTCGCTGGTCTTGTCCTTCTAGGCTTTTTGAACGGTCTAGTCAGCTTTTCTGATATCATTCCGGGCGATGACGAGAAGGGGGGATACCCTCGACAGCGATGCAAGGCACTCCTGGCCAGCATGCGAGAGCGGTACCCTGGAAGCCGATTGTGGCTGCTCGAAGAATCCCGCATGCTCTCCAGCGAGCGACAACTAGAGAAGGCCACTGCGCTCACTACAGCTGACAAGCCAAGCCCGCTCAAACAAATCGAAGCGCTGCGCTGGTTTGACCACGGCCTCAACTGCATGTATTTGCACCACTATGAAGACTGCTCATCAAGCTTTCAGAAGTGCATCACGCTGAACAATTGGTCCCATGCTCTGTACTGCTACATCGCTGGCGCCTCGCACATTGAGCTCTACCGCAAATACAAGGCATCAGATCCCACTAAAGCGCAGGCGCAAGCTGAAGAGGCCGAAAAGCTGCTCAAGCAAGCACCCAAATACACGGGTAAGAAGCGCTTCATGGCCCGCCAGCTCCCCTTCGACATTTTCGTCAACCGGAAAGTCACGAAGTGGGAGCAGCGCGCACAGGAACTCAACGTTCCCTTCGTCGACGCTGTCGGCGTGAGCCCAATTGAGGAGATGATTTACTTCTGGAACGGATACAAGCGCATGCGACCTGAGCACCTCCAGCTGTCGCTCGGTGCGATCGCGTGGAGTACCGATGTGAAGCAGAATCCCGGGTGGGAAGAAGAGGCGCTGGACGAGCGGTGTATTGCGAGTCTGTTGCAGGCGGCCACCTTCAGAAACTTCGGCCGAACTGAGGAGGCCAAGAGGATATTGAGGGAGGAGGTGCTGTGTCATGAATGGGCGGCGTTTAAAGGGCATTCAAAGGATAACTGGGTGCAACCGGTAGGGTACTATGAGATGGCGGTCTGTCTTTGGCAAGAGAGGGACGGAACAGAGGCAGATAAGGAGAGAATACAGGAGGGTTCGGCGTTGTTAGATAAGGTGGCGAATTGGGAAACGTATGAGATGGAGGCCAGAGTGGGTATGAGGGTTACGACAGCTAAAGACACGCTGAGGAAATACGGAAATACAGGCACGTGATGGCATGTAAATAGATGAGGTACGATTTGATAGATAGATCTGTCGCATTTTAACGGCGTTTGAAGCTCTATGAAATTTGTAACGGTCAGCAAGATCCAGATCTCTGGGATAGTTCTTTGATGTCTGAGAGTTTCGGTACCGATTCCATGGGTTTTGATACATGGTATTGCGACCTAGACCTTGATTAGCCTTTCAGTGGGCCCTGATGCTGCGGAACCAAGCAGTACATATCAGAAACTAGCTCCTGATGTGATGGAAGTCGAACTTTTGATTCACTGTGAAAGCGCGTGTTTGCCAAGGCCAGCACAGGACAGGGCCGTATCATCGGAAAAACCTGGGATTGGATGAGGTCATTGGGTGGATGGCCAACCACGTGCCCTCGGCAGGAGCTGGACGCGTTCTTCTGGGGATTTGGCTCCTTCTGCTTCTGCCCCTTCCCGGCCAACTTCCGGACAGCGACAGCCAGCACAGCGTTGCCCAAACACCCAGTCCTCAAACCATGGTGTGTCTTCTGCTGGAAGCTCATTGTGTATCGATTATGATCGTTCAGTCACTCCTTTGAACCACTCGTTTTTCTATGTCTATCACTTGGCGCCTGCTTCGACGTGTTTTCCACGCTCCCTAATAATCACCTCCATAAAAAAAATTCCATCTGGAAAAAAAAGGACCCACTTTCACCAGCCATACAACATCACGGTCGAAAGCGAAGAAGCGGGCGATGACTAGTCGCTCGCGAGCTTGAGCACTCTGGAAGGTATACATTCACTCCCCCAAGTTGGGCCTGGAATAGGGCACTGATGGTCGAGCCAAAGCTCCACGTCCTCGAACCCCCTCTCCCTCCGCGCCGAGAGGTTCATTAGGTGAATCTACTGGCGAGCACGTCAGATCAGGAGGACCTGCCGCTTCTGCAGACCCTTCTCCTGCATTGACATTGTGGGCAGCCTCACCGACTTCCGAGTCACCCACTGTCGACCTCCCTCCATTGCCAACTTTTCCTCGGCGCGGCAGGGTTCCGGAAACACCTTCTGGTCCGTCAAACGACCAAGATCGCTTCCATATCGCTAGTTGGGGCTCACCTTACTCGGGTCCAACACCGGAGTCAAGAACTTCGAGTGACAGAAGACGCCGGAGATCTTTGAGTAACGATACCTTTGACGGAGATTCCCCTGGCCATCGCTTCGATCTCGGCCATCTTCTACCTTCGCGTGTGCCAGAGCTTGACTTATTCGAGCCACAACCACCCAATTCTCGAGTACCCTCCGCCGAACGCCGTCCCACCCCTAGGGCTTCAGCTGGTAAGCGCCCTGCAACGAGCCCTAGTCATAGTACTTTTCGACCAGAAGACAATCGACTACAAGAGTACTTCGAGAGTCGTTTCATTGGTGAACATCATAGTCGGTGGAGTGACATATCATTGAGTAGCGATACTGAATCTATTGATCACACCCCACAAGACAATACTCGGGATAGCCCACTATCAAAGAGAAAGGATATTCTAAGAGCATTGTTCAATAGCTCTCCAAGTCCTGAAGACGAACGCGCAAGGCAAACTAGTACCGACACTTTCCGCAGACATAAACCAAAAGGAAGCAACCATACAGTCACGCAACAGGACTTTTGGGGTACCTCGACAGACTTCTTGTCGCAAGCCCGAGGCAAGATGATGGACTCTAAGTATGCCGTGCAGGCTTCAGAGCCTTCTCAGCGTCCTGAAGTCTCTCCGATAGGATCCAATTCGGGCGATGGTCGTGGCGCTAGAAAATCTGCTGCTGCGTCGAATCCGTTGTCTGAGTCAAAGCATGCGCTCGCCTCCGAGATCGATCAACAACCAAAGGAAGAGGACAGTCCCAACCATGCGTCCGGGTACAGATTCACTGAAGTTGCCGATACTATGGAAAAGCATGCCAAGCAGTTTGAACAACCCGAAGAGAGGCGAAATGAAGAGGCTGAGCGGGCTGCTAAAAACGAGGATCCCACTGAGTCTGCTTCGCAGGTAGAAGATGCTCCAGTCACTACCACGGGTTCCAAGGATGATGTGAGCCCGATTCAGGACGATCAAGAAGAAAATCAGGAACGTAGCCCTGTTGACGGACACTCTCATCCTGACCTCTCTGCTGTTGATGTAGACGCGATTCAAGAGTCAACTCAAGACCGAGCATTGCAGCCGCCTAGGGTGGTTGGTGAACATAAAAACGCCCAAGAAGAGTCTTTGACTACAGCACAAGAAGCGAGTTTACCGCAGATTGCTCCTATCGTACCTACACCCTCACCACGTCCGTCTGTGAAAGTTCCATGGGGAAAGAAGACCTTGACTATCAGACTTCCTCATGATAAATTGCGCGGTCAAGAGGGCGGGCCACCGATACCTCTTCTCCCTAGAGAAGTAGCTGCCCGGGTTGCCTATTTTGAGGAACAGGGGTTTGATACGCGCGGCTTCGTAACGGGTGAAAGTGACGAGTACGGCTTTGGAGACGGATCGAAGCAAAATCGTCCGATCTTCCCCGATTCGGAGACGGTTAGACGTGATGCACAGCAGTCTGGAAATGTTGTACGCATTCCAGATCCAAAGGAATGGCGATCCTATGTGGACTTCCTCACAGAGCAAAAGCTTCGCGCACTTGGTGTGAGTATAGGAGATGAAGAGCCCCCTGTACCGCCTCCAGGATTGTCCCGTCAATCTTCAACGCAGCAATATCCGCCTCTCCCATTCTCGCCACCCATGCCACCTTCTTCAGGCAGCAGTCAGCAACCACCTCAGCCGCCTCATGCGTTCTCAGCAACCTCTATACCAGAGGCATTGAGTACGACAATGTCACGTAAAGCGTCAATTGCTTCCCCACTCTCGGGCCTGACGCCAAACAACCCACGCGGCCAGCTACACAGGCAAGGATCATTCCCTTTCAGTGTTCAATCGCAGCAAGGCAATGCCTCATCTTTCTCCTCGTTTTCTCCACAGCAGCAGTTCGCTAGTCCTCTTAGCGGTCCCCGAACAGGATCTCCGGCCATACAGCATCCCTTTGCTAACAGAGCTACAAACATCGGCTCACCTGGACCTTCTTCCCTCGACATGCAGCAACTAGTGAGATACCCTCCAGCTATACAGGCGGAGCTGATAGCCCAAATGCAGCGACAGCAACAGCAGCAATTGCACGCTAAGCTACAGCAGCAACAGCAACTCGCGCTTAACACCAAGCTACCTGACTTTGCTGATGATGATTTGGAAGAGGAATCTCTTTCTGCGCATCCGCCCCTCCATACTAGGGCAGTTGACCGTGACCGGCAGGAGATCGCTGTACCTAGGCCGCGCAGTCATCGCCACAATCTCAGTGCCGCTTTGGAGAAAGACATTCCGAACGCTGAATACCACCTAGGGAAGCAGAATGAACGTCAAATGGAGACCGAATCTGGGTTCCAGGCAAATGATCCATTTATCAACCCACGGACACAAAGACCCTTGGTTTCAAGAAACCCATCAGAGACAAGGTGGAACGATGCGGTTCAGTCAATACAGGTGCTTAATAAGCATCGTCAGACTCGATGGGAGCCAGATAACGCCGAGCGTCCAATGATGAATGCTGAAACTCCAATGAGTGCAAGTACTCTAGGTCACGAAATGAGTGATGAGTTGAAAACAAACCCCTCAGAGGTTGACACGAATCCTGATTTGGACCGTCAACAAATTTCTAGAGCCAATGCAAGCAAGCAAGAGGCCAGTTCAGTGGTAGTTAGCAGTGTAAATGGCGCTGGTGACGGAGTGCAGGGAGATCAGGCCCCGCAGGTAGTGACCAAACACCGCGTGAAGCCGTCACTATCTGGACTCAATGTCGAAGCGAAAGAGTTCAGGTTCAATCCAAGCGCGTCCTTTCAACCTGGCAATTTCTCATTTTCTGGCGCAAACTTCCAGCCGCCGCCTACTGCGAAGCCGCCGCAGCCAAATTACAGCAGGCCCTTCCCTCAATCTCAACCTGAAAAGAGCTCCTTCAACATTTCGGCCCCGGCTTTTAATCCGAAAGGATCCTTCGGAAGCGGTCCGTCGATTCAGAGCTTCAACTTCAGCGCACCAAGCTTCAAACCGGGTGCTCCCGAATTCAAGCCTTCTGCTCCTATCGAAGAGCCAACAACATCTGGTGGAGAACAGCCTGTTGCGGACCGGATTTTTACCACCTTATCTACAGCTTCGTCCGAGGATGTTGTCAAGCAGCCGAAGAAGAACAAGGCCGTTCAAATTGTCAACCCCAATCTACTGCCAAAACCTGCTACAGTCCGGGAGACGATGGCAGAAGATGAGTCCGGCCGCCTCGCGCGGGAAGACGATCGTCAAAAGAGAGCTCGAAAATACGATGACGATGGGGACGAAGTGCCGCAATTTGCATTTCCCACACATGTTGAAGCAGACTTGGATGCTGCGACGATACACCCAGCACCAATTGTTCCCAGCAATGACCTCGTCGATAAATTTGAAGAAGTCTCCCTTGGCGCCCACCGCATCCGGACGCCACCAGCAGCGGCTGCTCTTCATGACACGCCTACGCCTGTCCCTTCAAATGCCCCTACAATCGATGAGCTACGACGGAGGGCACTGGATTCAATACCGAAGCAAGAAGAGCAAGCCAATGTAGCCATTCAGCCGACTACAACAGATGATCCTCGCCAGATGTCGCCAGCGCAAGCCGCTCTGCATGCTGTCCTTGGTGGCAAGAGACACGGACACAAGAGTTCGCTCTCCGCTACTGCAAAGCCGTTCGAATTCAAGCCCTTAAGCAGCGATACCGATTTTCCAAGCTTCAGTGGCAGGACCAGTGAGATCATTGACAGTCAAAATGACAGCTCGCAAATCCTATCGAGCCCGACTCAGCCCTTGGACAGCAGCATTGCTACAACATTCCGCCCAAGCGACTCTTTCTTTGACCAAACCGCTTCTGATCCTAGCAAGCGGCAGCAACCAGGCCTTGCGCCTTACCCTACGTCCGACAATGGCGTTAGTTACGATGACTTTGAGCAGCCCTCTCTGGCTGAGATTGACAACGTCATGAGGCAATTGAACGAGAATGACGATCTTGGTGTCGAAAAAGAAGAGCCACCATCATGGGAACCTCCGAGTCCTCCGTTCCAGGCCGATCAACCGCTGCTTCAGCCATGGAAAAACATGCGTAGCGATGCACCCAGTCCGAGTCCCAACCGTCCCCGTCCAACCGTTGAGACTGAAAACCTGGAGGATGAGACTGCAAGTCACGATCCGTTCAGCGATAGTCATGCGGCCGTCGTGGATCAATCTCCTGTCCGTCGTCTCAACAACGAGAGGGACGTTCCAATCAGTGACTGGGACGATGCCTTTTCATCGAGCGATGAGCAGAAACTGAAGGCACAAGTGCAATCGCGCAGCATCTTCTTTGAGCCTCACGTAGAGAAGGTGGTCGCTAAGGCGTTTCAAACCAAGATGGATCCTATGATGACCGCATTGCTGCAGTTGCAGGATTCTATGGCGACACTGACAGCGAAGAACACTGTCGAGCGACGGAGCATGTCCGCTAGTGTAGGAGCCGAGAGCGATGCAGACGACGAAGATGATGATGAGGTACAGAGACCACCTCGCTCGCGTTCAAGAGCGAAAGCTTTCCCAACTCCAGAACTCCTCAATCCAGACAAGATTAAGTCGGTCATGCTTGAGGCTCTTCAAACATACAATACTCCCCCGACCCCACCAGCGCCTGGCGTTAGTGAGTTCCATGAAGCACTAGTTAGCTTGAAGTCAGCGGTCGCCAGATCTGATGCTGAGAAGATGCAACTTGAGGACATCAGAGCTGTTATGGAAGAGACACTTCATAGGCGGGATTCTGCGTTGGTACCTCATGCTCGCGCGCAGATGCCATATCCTGAGGATGATGGTCAGGTCATGCAACTTGACAAAATGCTACAAGATGCGACTGTACGTGCTGCCGAGGCTGTCAATCATCGCAATGAGATTGAAGACCGCGCTGCTGAAACGAGGAAACTTCTCCGGCTCGCGGAAGAAGAGCTCAGTCTCTATAAAGAACTGGATAGTGACAAAGAACACTCGCTTCGGTCAGTCCGTGATGAGCTATCAGATCTCAAGGAGCATCTTCATGACGTCCAAGAGCACCGCATTGCTGCGGAGAAGGAGCATCAGAGCTTGACTGCCAAAATATCGTCTCTGGAGGAAGAGCACACAGCGATGGAGTCCACGCTTGAAGAGTATCGCGAATCAAAGCGGGTATGGCGACAAGAGATTGATGATCTTATGAAGGAACGTGAGGCGCTCAAGTCGGATGTGGCCATACTGACGAGCCAAGTCAAGGAAGGGGTGGAGAAAAGGGATGATATGCGCGATAGACTTATCAGACTTCAAGAGGACATGGCGAGATCGGCTGGGCAGATGGCAAGTGCAAAGGCACATTGGCACCAGCAGGATCTTGCGCACCAAACTCGAGCTGAGTTGCTTAGCGTTCGGATTGGCGACGAAGCAAGAACTCGTGAGCGGCTAGAGAAGGAGATTGAACGTCTCGAGACGCAGGAGAAGGAGCACATGAAGTTGAGAGTGCTAGTGGACCACACTCAGCAGGAGAACACGAGACTCGAAGACATGGTCACGACCGTTAAGAAGGAGCTCTTCGAGCAACAGCAGCTTGCGGCTCGATTTGAGCGTGAATTCAATGATGCACGTGAGACGGCTCGAGTAGAGGTCCAACGCACGAGGACATCAATGGAAGCGGACATCGAAGCTGCCCACCAACAGGCCGACCTTGTCAGGGCCGATCTCGAGGCAGATTTTACGAGCATGCGCAATAGGTGGGAGGGCGAAAATTCGAAGTTACGGACAGAGCTTGATAATATTAAGATGGACGCCGATACGGCAAAGGAGAAGCACGCCCTCCTGCTTGAAGAGGCAGCAGATGCCAAGCGTGATGCACTACAGGGGGCTCACGACTCACGATTGAATGCTATCAACGAATTGCAACAATCTCACGAACGTCGCATTGCGGAACTTCAAGCCAATCACAGCCGCGTCATTGGCAACGCCAATGAAGACAAGGAGCGTTCTGAGAAGCTACTAAACGAGCGGCTTGGTCTTGCAGATGCTAAGCTGGAGCACTATCAAGATAAAATAGTGCATCTCGAACAGAAGCTCGAAGTTGCCCAATCCGCTGCTCAAGCTGCCGTAAAGGCTGCCCAGTCCGCGAAGGCTGCTCCGCAGATCGCTCACGCTGCTGTCACGGCTGCACCAGCCGCAGCGGTCCCGACATCAACAGCCCCGGTCCCCGAAAAGGTCTCCCCACAAGCCCTTCGCGAGTCTATCATGGTTTTGCAGGAGCAGCTTCAGGAACGAGAGTCCCGTATTGAGCACCTCGAATCCGAGCTCAAAGCTACTGATACCGATGCCCCGACAAAACTGAAAGAACGTGAAACCGAGATCTCCTGGCTTCGAGAGCTCCTCGGCGTGCGCGTCGACGACCTCAGCGATCTCATCAACACCCTCAGCCAACCCGCCTACGATCCAGACACCGCCCGTGACGCCGCCATTCGCATCCGCACCAACCTCAAAATGGAGCAGCAAGAGAAAGAACGCCTCATCGCCGCCAACATCGCCCCGGGCCAACCCCTCCCCGTCACCCTCACCGGCCAGCAAGCCCTCGCCTCCATCTCCAACTTCGCCTCCCCAAAAGCCGCCCAGCTCGCCGCCGCCTTCGGTAACTGGCGCAAAGGCAACGGCAACAACACCAACCCCTCGCAGCTATCAACCAGCCGTCCAGGCACGAGCAACAGCAACAGCAGCACTCCGCTCCCAGCTACAGCTGCCGCCCGCCGCTCCTCCGCCACACCTCTCCGCCGCCCGGGCTCCAATGCCAGCACCGGCAACGCCCAGCCTGGCTGGATGTCTGGCCTCATGACGCCGCCGACGTCGAACCTGCGGAAGACGCCGACGCCGACGCCGAGCGTCAGGACGTCGCCGGAGAAGCCGCGCACGCCGCAAAGGCAGATGGCGGGTGCGCTGGGGGGCGCGAGGAGGTCGACGTCTTCATTGTCACGGTCTCCGCAGACGGGTCGGCGGCAGCAACACCAGCAGCTTACGGCGCGGCAGTTGGGGAAGCAAAGGGTTTATGCTGATCTTGATGGTGATGTTGAGGCTGGTGAGGACGATGGGTATGATGGGGTTGGGGGGGAGATGGCGGGGTTGCGTCATCCGGTCACGCCGCCGTTGATGCGGAAGGCGAGCTATGATAATGATGCTGAAGATGGGGAGTACAGTACTGCGGGGTTCGAAGGGTTCGACGATGATGAGGAAGGGGAGGGGGAGCATGTCGACGGGGTTGCAGAAATGGGAGAGCGGATTAGCCCGGAGCCGCCGCGGCTGAAGCTCGATTTTGGGGCGCCGATTGGTGATTGAGAGGGGAGAGGAAAGAGTAAGGGGTCCGCACGGAGAAGGCAGCTACGCCATATGACATGACCACAATTGTTCTAGGACCGCATCCCTCAGACTGCTTGTGGGGAGGATGTTGTTTTTCCCTTGTCACTCGTTTGTCCATCATTTGTGGTGTTGGGATCTGTCTCTGCCTATTGGCTCTGCACATAATTTCTGGAGATTTTAGCGTTCTTTTCCTCATACTTTGATGATACCCGGATAGCGGATAACAGATTGATCCTTTGGGGACGACATGGGAAGTGAGGGAATGGCTGAGCAGCCACGGAAGAAGATATTAGATTGGACATTACTCAGATTCATATCACTATTTCCTTTGTCAATGATTTGGATAAAGAGAGGTGAGGCTAAGGTGGAGACTAGCGGGTGTAACTATTCATTTGCGCTATGAATAGACCATGCCTCTAATGTGCTTTTCAAGTCTTCCTTAATATCGTGACACGAAAGATATATTATAAGATGCCAGCTACATCTAACGCGACAATACCAAGTATTGAGACGCCAGATCGCACCCTTATTCCCTTCCCTCTATCATTCCACACTCATCCGCAGTCCATCCAAACTACTTGGTTATTCCTTCTGCGGGTCTTGATTGAAGTTATCCATCGTACTCTTGAACAGTTCATTCTCCTGCCGCAGAACTCGCTTCCGCGAGACTGCTCTATTCTATATTACCCTGCTTCTTCGGCCGGTGCCATGGACCACTGTTAAGCTTGTCCCGGACGTCTCTCCACACAAAAGAACTCGTTCGCCACCTGCGTTCACTCATGACGACTGGCCAGTTCTAGCACGTCTTGCAACCGAATAACTGACAAGCCAGAGCCACCTCTTCGTAAAAACCCCATGTTCGTATCCACTTCACCCCGGAACCACAACCCCAAACCCGCCTCCCACCTCCTCTAGAAGCGCCCCCAATTCCGCCAACACTTCATCGTCCGCGCCTCCCGGCACTCTCCCCGCAACCGCCAACGCCTTCACTACCAATGGATACAGCACGAGTAGATGCCTCTTTGTCGCCTTGATCCCAGCTCCACCTCCGCCCGCACTTGTCCCACCTCCCCCAACAGCAGAGTCTGGTATCGCATCTGGATCAGACTCCAGGGCCTTCATCGCCCGCAACACGAAGAGCAGCTCCTGCCGCTGAGGTTCTGGCTGCGGCATGCGGCCACGGAGGGGTTGGTCGGCGATGTAGGCCTTAAGGGGGAGGGCGGCGCGGGCGAGGAGGTGGGGCGCTGCTGCTTGAGCGAGGGTAGCGTGCTTTGGTTCTGAGGGTGCTACGCCGTTCGCGGAAATGGGAGAGGTGATAGAGGGACCGGCTCGGACGAGGTCGAGGAGGAAATTGAGGCAGAGGTAGGACAGTTTGCGGCGAGGAGAGGGCGCGGGGTCGGAGGTACGGCCGAAGCGAATTTGGTAGATGGTTTTCAGTGGCGAAGAAGTGGGAGGGATTTCTTCGGGTTCTGGGGCGTGGATGATAGAGTTATGGAAGAGGACTGATGTGTAGGAGGTTCGAATGGAGTTCGGCACAGTTGGAGCACCGAGATAAGATATGATGAGGTCGTGGAGTGCTGTGAACGATTCGATGTCGAATTCAACGTCCTTTTGCACCTTCTTGCGGGAAGATACGTAGGACAAGTCTGCGTGAGCAATACTACTTGCGATACGTGTAGCATGCGACAAGATCTCGTGCAAGCTTTCGTTGGTGCTCGAATACCTCGCCTTTGGTAGGATAGTCTGAAGGACATGAAGAGCCGTTGATGTTGCCAGCTGCCAAGGAGGAGGCGGCTTGTTGCCTTCCAGTCGCCACTTGTACTTTAACTCAATTGGCTGAGTGAGACTATCGAGGACACAATTGAGGGTATCATCTGTATAGATCTCCTGTTCACTAGAGTGTTGATGGACAAAGACCCCCAAGCTACGCATCGCCGCTTTCGAGAGGGCGACAAACGTGAGGGTCGTTTGGTAAACGTCATCTTTCTCCTTGTCAAAAGCCATACTAGCTAATGTGGCCATGAACTCCAGAATAATGGAAGGGGCACCTGCAATATCTGTCCGAAGCTGTTCCACGATATCCAAGACTTCTTTTTGTAAAGGTGTTAGGTAGTCGGCATCCACAGAATATAATAATGCATCTGATTCGCGGACACATTGCTCCAAGTTGTCAGCGATGGTATTGACTTGGTTTGATGTCACCTCCCTCTGCGTGAGCCGGTACAATTCCTTCAAAGTACTGATATACGCCAGAAAAGCCTCCTGCTTTCCTTCAGCATTATCCGCCGGACCACCTTCAGGTATTTTGTTAGCCCAAATGCTACCAACCCTATTCAAGGCAGGTTTTCCAAGGATTGAGGTTTCTTCCGCTTTGGACATGATGGTTGACAGAGTTCGAAAGACAGATGCGTTAAGTAGGTGGGACTGGAAGCTCAAATAGAACTCAAGATAAGCCATGAGAGTTTGCCAATGGGTAGAGAAGTCTGCAGTTTGCGTGATGGGATCTAGAAATGTGGAAAAAATGCTGGCAATACCACCCAGGATGATGTCGCTACTTCCGTCCCAAACTCCGTCTGATGCCTCCTTGGAGCGAGCCCGGCGCTGGGCTTCAATGTTTGTATCCACGAGTCTGAATAAAACCGAAGCAATGAGAAGAGACCAAGCCGGAGCAGATAGAAGCTCCCCATAACGATCAAAAATAGTAAGTATTGTACGCACTGCCGTATTCCGCACCTCGGCTCTATCGTCATTGGCGATGGTCGTCAGGTGGCGGAGAAGCGACAGCCAAACGGCTGACACTCTTGCTTGAGCAGACTCTTTTATCACAACTGTAGGAGATTGGTTCTCGGCACTGACTGCACTTTGCAAAGTCTCTAACTCTGATAATACAACTTGCTTTTGTAGAAATTCTGAAACGTCTTGGAAGATAGAAATTGTCTGTGGGATTCGTTAGCCATGGTCTTCAATTTGCTAACCACTTGAAATCGAACGTACCGTTAAAGACATGTTAAGGTCGTTGAACTGCAAAGCAAACAACAAAAGGGTATCACTTAAAACTGACAAGAATCGGGGGGGAAGGGAAAGCCGGCATTCCGAATAGACAATCTGCGCCGAGGAGAATGCTAACCGTCCAAGTTTTCCAGATACTAGCCGAACCATACTCGGTCGATGAGAATTAGCATGAAATTGTGTGTCGTTCAGGTTGGTGTCATTAGTACGCTCGAAAACGCTCGATATGATCTTGAAGACAGAGTCCCACCCATCAAGAAGAGACTCCCCACACGCGTCCAGTACATCTTTCAATGTTTCGAGGATTGTCTCATGGACGTAATAGTCGTTCTCTTTCATATGTCGACCGTCTTCAATCAGGGCATCAAGCTCTGATTGTAACGTGGAAAGGACCCTTCGTTGAATTTCGCGTCGCGTTGTCGCATCTTCCTTTCTTGTGGCATCCGCCGAGGCGAACAGACGCTCCCGAAGGACATCAGCGGCCAAGCTGCGGACAGAATGGACAGCCGTCATTGAAGTTGAAATCTTGATTAATTCCGAGGTCAAAAATTCCCAGCCGCTCTCTTCTGGCTCATGCGCAGCCAGTCGCAAATGATTGGCACGGGCAATTTCACGAATCTTTGTTAACGCCAATGTGTACTCCTGGGATTGTATATTGACTGAAGCAGGTAAATTTGAAACGCTTCCCACTCTCCTAGGTGGCAGTGGAATAGGTTTCTGAAATTCCTCGGCAGCAGGGGAAGTGGGTTGTGAAGCGATATGTTTTCCAAAGAACACTCCGAAGGATGCCTTCAACACCTGCACAAATGCGTCATCGGGATAATCGCTAGTATTGTCGAACATTCTCGAAGCAGCAGCTTGAACAGCTTTGATCTCGGTATTAAGATTAGAAGCAGACGAAGGGTCGATTTCATTCTTGGCACCCAGTTGTGGACTCGATCGGTAGTCTCCCAGAGCAGGTTTGGCACTAAAGGCAGCAAGAACTATATCCGCACTTTGAAGAGTCTCAAGAACAATGCTCCACGCAATGTCAAGCGTTGGCCCCAACGCGATCGCAAGATTAATCAAGGCGCGTAAGCACAATAGGTTCCGCGTTGTTAAATTCGGGGATTCAGCTTCAATTGAGACTGATTGTCGTCTTTTGTTCTCCATTGAGAGACTCGAGGCCTGGCTAACAAAGCTATCGACACTGAGCAGACCTTTTGCATTGGTGAACACCCTGGGTGCATCCCCGTTCGCAGTTACTGCTGTCGAGACGATAGCACTTGTCAAATTTGGTGGAACAGCAGCTTTTCCCAATGTAGTCAAGAAAGCGTCTCTTGGTGTCGACAGACGCAAGACTCCTGCGGCCTGTGTAAACTTCTGAACCGAGCGTACTAAAGCATGATAATATTCCGCATCGAGGGCAGCGTACAAGAAAGTCGAGCAAGTAGCAAGGACCGCAGGCCAGCATTCTTCGATAATCGATGCAGCGATTTTGACCATAGAATATGACGAGCTCGCAGTCAGTTCGAGTGGATTGACGGGAACTGAGCGCTTGCGATAGGACATAGATCTTGTCAGTATTGGCCTTGTTTGAGGCTCTGTGGATCTGGTCTCTGGATCAGGAGAAAGAGGCGAGTCTTCTGCATCACCCGTCGGCTTTGGTTTTTTTCTCCTCCTTTCCTTGCTGACTTGATGGATACTCAGTGGCAAGACACACTTTGCCAGGCCATCTGCCACGCTATTTAGGCATGTTAAAACAAGGCTATAGACGTAAGTTTCGGGCACGGCAGGCGCTTCCATCTTGTCTAGCTGGTCCAAGCAAGGTGTCTTCAACGAGCTTAGCTGTACGGAAATGCCCGGGACGTTAACTTCAGCGACACCAAGCCCGCCAGATCCGATCACGCCAGCAACACCAGCTTCAACAGCAGCTTGGTCAATTGAGTTCTCACCATCTGTGCCTGATTGCCCAAGCGGTGCTGTAGATTGTTGGCCAAGTCCAATCTTAGCAGGCTTTTCTGTTGCGAGTCGTACGAAAGCCGCAAAATTATCTTTGAGAATGGGCTTCCGATCCTCGACAGCATCGTATTCCGCGTATAGTTGCAAGAACAATCTTGGATCTGTATATACAGAGCGGAATACTTCCATGCAGAGATTGCGCTTCCAGGAAGGAACTACATCTCCATCGAGCATGTGGTTGAGCAAGCTCAGAGGAATTTCGCATTCCGTGGATAATTCCGAGACATACTTCCGCAGTACGACAGACAGAATTCGGAATATACGAAGGGTTACCGTGAAAGTTAGCCTCTCAGAAAGGCAGCGCGTAATCATCGGCAAAATTCGCAAGCGCAGGATTGCCTTTTGTTCCTCGTGCGTAGAGAAGATGGGAGAATGAGAGGTCAGTATTGACTCAATTATTTCCAAGCAAGAAGCCTGCGGCAGTGCCGAGAAATGGACAAATTGTGGCTTTTGTCCTTCCGCTAGGAGGCAAAGGTCGTCGAAGCTCTAATAGAGTCATGAATATGTTGGGGATAGACTCGGTCAGCAAACGCACCTTGTAAGCATCGCGAGAAGCTGCACGAACTGCAACGGCGCCCTCTTCGGTGGACACTTCGTCTATGAAGGGTCCATCTGGATCGGCAGCTAATTTTGTCAACATGACAAGCATACTCCAGGTCTCTTCTAATGCCTACCGTCTTCCTTTGCTACCTTCTCGTAAACTGCGGTGAACAATTGCTGTAGAGTTGCCGCAGCTGTGTTGCTCACGGCCGCACTCTTTACAGTCTGAAGTATCGAGCATACCTGCAAGGCGCTTGCCAGAAGGTCCCCTTCGAGTTCATCTGCGTAACTCTGTAACAAGGGCGGCAGAGCTTGTAGGATCTTCAGTTGCACATCTAGTCCCAATAAAGCGGACTCTTTGAAAGCCTCAAGAACCTCTTCAAAGCGATCCTTTGGCAGTCCATGAGAAGCAATAAGACGTTGCAAGCAGCTGACACCAATTCCGGCCAGGCGAGAATTGCGCGTTCCACACGCCAATAGGAAAGGAGAAATGAAATGAGATTTCCGAACCAAATCTGCAGCTAATTGCTGTTCTGAAGTCGACGGAAGAGCTTTCAAGTCTTGCAAAGATTTGTCCGCAGCATTTCTCAATTCCGTATTCTTTCTTTTAGATTCGGAAATGAGGTTGTTTAATTCATTGCTAAGGATTTGAGATGTCATCTCCAACGAGAACCATCCGCGAAGGAGAAGAGGATGCTCGATATAGCCTGAGGAGCGTGGTCGTATCCAAACATATCATCGTCGGTGATATCTCAAGAAAATGATGGTCGTTGGACCGTTGCGTGGCATGACATGGGTCGAAGTCCTGGCTCTGGCTTCCTCTTCCTTTCAGACAGTTCAGGGTCCATTCTGCCATTTTGGCGGTGGCAGTCACTGCAGTGTGGTGGTGTTTCATCCCGCTGTGACCGCCTTTCGGCAGAATTCCCCACGCCAAGCCTCGAAGTGGGATGTTTTGACATGAGGCAGTCACTCTTCAGGCTTGCTCGTACAACTCGTAAAGCAACTTAGGAGACTTGTACCACTTGTGCCCGTCTCCGCAGGTATTCTCACAAATTTAGTACTCTACAATCTATTTGAGATTCTTCTGAAGACTTTCTACGGCCGCAGGCTACTTTGGAGCTCGTTGAGCACTGTTACGGGCATGGGTGCAAAAGTTCCCAGGAATTTCCGTCTGCTCGAAGAGCTTGAGAAGGGCGAAAAGGGCCTCGGTGCAGGTATTTGAGCTCCATCGCCCCCAGATTGCAGTATGCAGTTGCTGAGAAGATATCAGAAGCATGCTCGTACGGTCTAGAAAATGGTGATGACCTTCTCATGTCTAACTGGCAGGCTACCGTTCTTGGCCCACCACATGTTAGTACTACGTTTGTCCCACGTTTGCTATAGCTGACACTAGTCCATGCAGAGCGTGCATGAGAATCGAATATATAGCGTGAGGATCCACTGCGGCGAGGCTTATCCCGACGTACCT
Source organism: Viridothelium virens (assembly GCA_010094025.1). NCBI lineage: Eukaryota > Fungi > Ascomycota > Dothideomycetes > Trypetheliales > Trypetheliaceae > Viridothelium > Viridothelium virens. The sequence goes on from ML991795.1 coordinate 197,869, forward strand.
CCAGAAATCACCTTCATTTCCAAGATTAATCTGCCATGTGTCGATCCGAGAACCGGTAAAGTAAGCGTGGGAGTATATCGGCGTAGAGCCAAGTCTAAAAACACGGCAGGTTGAACATGCAAGACTTCCTTGCCTTGCTCAATGGAAACGCGATTTCAACATGGAAACAATTCTCATTGAACTCAGAAGGCAATTAAGACTAAACAAATCTTCTGTGGCACATACTGATTAGGCAACAGGTCGATGGCTCTGCCGGCCCATAAGAAATTACCTCAGCCTGCGGAAGGTTCGACGTACAGTTAGCTTGGGTTGACCAAAAATAAGGAGAGGATATATCCTTTGCATTGGGAGAGGACAATAGTTTAACACCGCCTTAAAGGATCTCCCAAACTTCTCAAATCTCATTTCATGATTACGCAGGCAAGCGACTCTTGGGGCGAGTATGCATCACGACGGCGCTTTAAGGTTGATCCTGCCTGGAGTAAGTGTTCTCTTGGGGCAATACTGAAATAACAAATATTCAAATTAGCATATCAAGCAGCTGAACAGCTCTTCTCCTACGGCCAGATTTCATGGGGTAGATTGAATGCCCATATGACCGTTAGGGTTGTATCCCTGCCCCGGTCTTTGAGTTGAGGTGAAATGCCTATGCACGTGACGGCGCGAGACTCAAACTTCGCGGTCCTCGCCCAATCTGCCGAAGGCCATCGCAACATTGAAATAGATGGCTTGTTGCGATTGATGCCACGTTTCTTAGTCCCAGGACACCATGGGCCCCATCGAAAAGCTGGTAGGGTCATTACATCACGTTCGCTGCTTCCATTTTTCAACGACTTATCGACATAAATAGCCATTGCTCTTTATCGAGCCCTCATTACTCAAAGCTACGCAGTAGCACTTCAGCGGGAGGAGCGCGATGCTCTCCAAAGCATTATTCGAAACCGATTCAAGGCTCATCGGGTCCTGACTAGCGAGCGTCTCCTACGAAATGCCTTTTGTGCAGGCTACAAGGTAATGCATCCAACTTACTCAAATGCGTTCAATCTAATTCACGATGTAGGCTTTGGATCATCTAGACGCTGCTGTTCATGGCGACGAACGCAGTATAGCTAATCTACATGAGCTTCTCCCCAAAGTTCCCCAGAAATTTCGGGATACTACACACAGACCACTTGTGCAGACTAAACGTTATGAAGTGCCATTGCTACCTCTCCACACCGGTCCATCTGTCCTTGATCGTCCCCTCACAAGAGAAGAAATCAAGGGCCCAAGAAGACCTGCTACGCTGATCTCCGCGAACAGCATACCCTTCCTGCGATTCAAGAAGCCACAGCCTCGTAATCTCTCTAACCTCCTTCATCAACGGCTCAAACAACGAGCGTCCCGTATTTTTCGCCTAGAAGAAGGCTATGAGATGCTCCTGGTAGCGACTCAGGAAGACCAATGGGATCAGATTGTCGAAAAGGAATTCAATCTCGGAAATATGCCAGGCCCGGATAACAAGTACCCAAGGCTCACATGGCGTCACGTGTGGTATCGGCAGATATGGATGATGAGGAGACTTCATGAAGAGGAGAAGGTCAAGAATGCGCTGATGGCAGCAAAAATGCACGATGTTGTCATCAAAGAGCAGAAGCTAGCAGATGATGAAGCAATGGAGATGAGTGCGAGAAGTAAAGTTAGTTGAGAAGGCGATAGAACCAGGAGACAAAGCCCGACTCAGCTGGTCTCTGCTGTGACTGTGAAGATAGCTTTCAATAGCTGCCCCTTCGTGATCCGGGTATGCAACGAAACCTGCCTAAAAAAGTTTGGTCGTCATCTTCGTCATCCAAAACTCGGGTCAGCGGGTCCAATCTCAGCAGATTTCTAATTCAATGCTCCTTGAGTTCTTTTAATTATTTCACAACTCTTATCGTCCGAGCAATCATCGCAATGCACAAAGAAATCAGATGGCTTTGTCATGTGGAGTGTCGGAGTTTACTCCGCAAGTGAAGTATCTGTCTCCAGAGCAGTACTCCGAGGAAGTAGTGGCAGAGGTCATGCTTCAAACTGAACGAAATATTGCAACACTGCTTCAATTTATCTTTACGGCCTTCACTAGTCAGAATCAAATGTCAGCAAGTCACTAGCACCATCTCAATCTACAAAGTCATGACGTCGTAGTTTAGCCACTGTTCCCGCAACCTACTCAGCACCTTTGGCGGTCCACGCTGAAGAGTGATCCTTTACTTTCGTCTCAACTTATTTTGGATTCCAAATCCATTACAATGTCCAATGCAGAGCAGATAACCCAAAATTATGAGCAGCGTCCCGATCCTCAGCTACTCACCGGCGATAATGAGGGTCAAGTCGACTATGAGCCCCATCCCAATCAATCCATTTCGGTATCGCAGGAGCATGAGCATATTGTAAAGTGTATTACAAATCTGTACAGTGGTAGCGCGAGTGAGGAGGACATGAAGGTTTATGCAGAAAAGGCAATTTATGATGATCCGTGGAGTTACTGCGATACCAGGTACAAGATTGCTGGACAGTGGTACGGTAGGTCTTTCTACACTGCAATAATTCGCTGCGCTCTATTTGTCGTGTTACTGTTGTTCAATCATTGATGTTGGATGAAGGAATCCCAAAGGTCATGGCTTCGTCCAGGACATTAGCGACAGAAATTGTGGAGGACTCCCCGACCTCAATCAAGTTTAAGCTTCAACAAGAGTACAAGCCCAAAGTGCTGCACATCTCGAAGCCGGTCAACAGTTTGGCGACTCTGACGCTGGATGATGAGGGAAAGGTGAAATACCACAAAGACATGTGGAATGAGAAGGATTACAGCCATGAGGGTCTAGGAAAGATTTTCAAGACGTTAAATGGTGACTACCTTACCGGTGTAACGAATCCGCCTGACAGTCTATGACCCGAGTCTCGCTGGGCGGCAAAAACATGTATATCCATAGAATATGTTGTAATATAGCGTAGGAGTTTTTCACGGGGTTCAGGAATATTGAGATCATGTGAATTCGGCCGTTAAACCTGAATGCCGAATATTCACTCGCTTATCGTATTTATTCTCATCATAAGTAATCAGTCCTTCACCAAAAGCGCAGTGGATTTGAATCCTGCCTTCAGCCTAGCATTAGACAGAGCAGCAGACACATACGGTTTTCCGACAGAAGCGTGGATAACCTGACTTAGGAGTGCTACGCACACCACAAAATCCCACATACTGCCAGATACCACTCTTGACCTTCATTCCCCACCCACTTTCAACCCCTCCATACCCGCCAACGCATCCTGCCCTTCCTCCACCTCGTCCTCCTCCCCCTTCCCCACCAACCCCCTCTCCCACAGCTGCCTCCCCGTCAACCTCTTCTCCTCGCCCCCCGCCCCCTTCCCCTTCCTCCTCTTCTCCTCCACCTCACTCTCCTCCCTCCGCCGCCTCTCCTCCTCCTCCCTCACCTCGCCACGAAACCTCTCGCGCCACTCCAAGAACCGGTCTCTTGTGACCTGCGTCCCCTGGAACTTGCGATTCTCCTCCGCCTCCGCGGCGCGGCTCTCGACCTCGCGCTGCGCCGCGATCGCGTCCCGCCGCTCGGTGATGAGCAGCTCGGCAGAGTCTTTGAGCGTCGAGACGAGGGTGAAGATCATGGCGATGCCGAGGTTTTCGTCGATGCTGGGTTGGAGGGCGGAGAGCAGGCGGGGCTTGTCGGACTGGAGGTCGAGATGGGGGTGTTTGGGGGCGTTGGGCGGGGTGGAGAGGTCTAGGTAGGGGGCTTCGTCGGGGTAGGCATCTGGGTAGCGGACTTGGAGGATGAGGGTCGCTGGGGAAGGTTGTGAGATTAAATGGCCTAGGAAAGAACTTGAGGTGGATGCTCACGAGGTCTTGATTCTGAGTCATCGTCATCAGAGGCGACGTCAAGTGTTATTGATATCCGGTATTCGGTTTCTGAGATGTCTTTTTGTGGTCAGCCTGGCTGGTCTGGCTTGCCGCAACAAGATTGTGTGAAGTACGATTGTCCCGATTTCGAGATATAAAGACGGACCTTGGATCTCATCCGGAAAAATCGAGTCGAGCACCTCCCGCTCCTCCTTCTGCTCATCTATGCCCATGTTTTCGAAGTGGTGAGATTAAGGTGGGATGTAAATATTTGTGCCTTTTCGGGAATAGCGCCGTAATTTTGGAGCTTCATTAATTTAATTCTCTTGTGCGGAGCATCAGATTTAATATTTCCATCACCGAAAATATTTACGCAAATAAGGAGCAAGCTACACCATAAAAGGTCAAAATCCTGGCCACAATCAGATGTTCATAACCTCAAGATAGCATGCAGGCGAGGAAAGTATTCAAGATGGCAAAAATAAAACCCCAGCACAAATCACCATCTTCCAAGCGAAAAAAACAAAAATCGCAAAAGCGACAGCAAGACCCAGCAGAGCTCTACGCTCAAGCACTGAGCCTGCTCCAGACTGGACAGCCTGAAGAAGCTTTTACGATTGCTCAAAAATTACTCAAAGTCGTCACGCCAACACCAACTTTCACATTAGCATCCTTGCCTGCTTTAAGCTTATTAGGGGAAATCTCTATCGAACTTGGCGATGCAGAACAATCGCGCACATATTTCACTGATGCGGCAAAGCTGGATCCTGAAGGTCAGATTAAAGAAGATGAGGGTGGTGGCGCGGAGAAGTTTCTCTGGCTCGCGCAACTGTGTGAAGAAGGAGGCAAGGAGAGCGTCGAGTGGTTTGAGAAGGGCGCAAAGGTGTTGCGGCAAGACGTCGCTGAGCTCGAAGATGCAGCGAGGGATGAGACAGCGCAGATGATTCTGGAGGAGAAGAAGAGGAGGCTGGCAAACGTGCTTTGTGGAGTTACTGAGGTTTACATGACTGATCTATCGTACGTTCCGACCTGAGATAGGAGAGACCTGTTACTGATTTAACAGATGGGAGGACGATGCGGAAGCGCGTTGTGAAGCTTTAGTGACCGAGGCTTTACTGGTCTCGCCTGACAATCCTGAGGTGTTGCAAACCTTGGCATCTGTTCGAATATCTCAAACACGGGTAGAGGACGCGAGATCGGCGTTGCAGAGGGGTCTGTCCCTGTGGAAGGATCTGCCACCGGAAGATACAACAGTTCCAGACTTCCCAACGAGGATATCGCTTTGTAGGTTACTCATCGAGGCTGGTTTACAGGACGATGCCATGGACGTGCTGGAAAGACTGGTGCTCGAAGATGATCAAAGCGTCGAAGCATGGTACCTGGGCGGCTGGTGCCAGTTCCTGATCGCTGAAGCACAGAAGGAAGACGCCAATGTCACTTCGAACGGTTCAGCCAATGGGGAGCAATCAGCACTTGAAGACGTCATGAAGTCAAGCCGGAAGTGGCTTCTCAATAGCTTGAAGCTCTATCAACAGCTTGACTACGAGGATGAACGACTAGGCGAACATGCAAAGGAACTGATAGCTACACTGAACAACACTCTCGGCCCTCCAGTGGAAGACGATGGAGCCGACGATGATGAATGGGAGGATGAGGAAGCCGAGGAAGATCATGAAATGGAGGCGAGCTGATGAAGCGGGAACAGCCCAAAAATAGCGTATATCAGCACACAGACGACATTTCTATACCTGAAAGTGGTCCTGCAGGGATCCTCCTCCGGGCGTTGAGGGCACGAGCATACGTGTCAAACGGTCGAATGGCTCATCCTAGCTGCACCAGGAGGACTGGCATGCCGCGTTCCAGACAGACTCGCTATACATCCTGCGGGGTGGGCTTGACCAAAAAAAGAGCCGGTACGGAAGCCTTTCGCGATTCGACCAAGAACGAGTACCGCTCGGAAAAGTGTCTGTCACCATAACCTTTTTCGTAGTTTGAGGTAGCAGCAAAGCCTGCCAGCAAGTTTGCCAACCTTCGCGGTAGCATACCTCTAAAGGGACTTTCTGAAAGAAGCTGGTGAATCCATCGGGCAAATAAGGTTACCTAGGGAGCTTTAGTATACCAGACACCGCCAACATAGGCAAACGATACTTGGAACTGCTATGCACAAGCTGCAGACATCCTTCAATGCGATGACATTTGATACACAGAGGCCGGTAGATATACTTGAATTTTGAACATAGTTCGAAAATGATGCAATCTTGATATTCGCTAAAGAAACCGCCACTCTGAAGATTGTGAAAATCTCCATAACTTAGAAAAAACGCACTTCAAAATGCATACCAAGCAAGCGCTCTTCTTCCACATCCCTCAACCCTTTACGACTCCCTTCAAAGTTCTCTCCCCTCATAGATCCCTTGTCCTCTCCTCGCTCTCCCCAATCCACTGCTCTAACGCGCCCAAATCCCTCACCTTCGCCCTCACGCGAAACCTCTTCGGGTCCATCGTCAGCGACGTCGGAATCGCATTCGCCTCGATGCAATCCAGCACAGGCCGCTGAGTCGGGTCGCCGCTTTCGCTGAGCTCGAACGCAACGATGAGACGCAGGAATGCGGTGTAGAGCTCGCGGTTGGCGAGGTGCGACCCGGCGCACATGCGAGAGCCTGCGCCGTAGCCGTAATGCGGAGTCCCTGTGAGGGAAGGCAGCGAGGAGGAGGTGTCGGAGAGGTAGCGGGTTGGGTCGAAGGTCGTAGGGGATTTGAAGTGGGTGGGGTCGTAGTCTGCGGCGTAGGCATTCTAAGAGGCGGTGGGGCGTTAGAGATTGCATTTCGGGTTTCTGACGTAATTGTGGTAAGGGAAGCGTGGGAATGGGGGAGGCTTACCATGTAGAAGGTTGTCCCGGCGGGGATCACTGCGCCGTCGTATTTGATGTCCTTGACGCTGACGCGAGGAAGGCAGATGGGGATGACGGTCCAGTAGCGGAGGGTCTCTTTGACTAGGGCGGTGATGTAGGTGACTTTTTCTTCCACGAGACATTTCTCCCAGGCATCGCCGTCGGGATAGACTTTCAGGATTTCTTCGTAAGCGCGCTTCTGAATCTCTTGGCCTTCGGGTGAGGCAAGGAAGCCGACGGTCATGATGATATTCCCGGGAACAGTATCCAGGCCAGCGGAAACCATGGTCAAACCTATGGATTTGATCTCGGCTGTGGCGAGGTCAGACACTTATTCTGGTCGACAGGTCCCATGCGAGAGGATCATACCTTCATTTAGCTTAGCCTCGGGATCTTTCAGGATATTTCCTGTGATGCACGGCTTGTCTGTCCCATTGGCGATTCTCTCCTTGAGCATGTCTAGTAGCTTCGTCATGTAAATATCTCTTCTCGCGCGGTATTCCTTGGCTTCCGTGCTGCTGCTAGGCCACAACCTCATCAGGGGAATGTAGTCCTGCCAGTTATTGCTCGTGCTCCTGAAATTGCTAATCACCCTCTCTACCCAAGTGATTTCCTTGAGCATCTCATCTTCGATCGTCCCTTCGATACGGAATCCATAATTCAGAGTTAGGCTCGTGTTAAGCGCAAACCTCTGGAAGTAGCCATTGACATCGATCTCCTTTTTCCCTTCGTCCGAATTTTTCAGCATCTCCTTGATGCTGACGGTAGATTCGAGGTCGATGATTGGCATATAGGATTGCACGGCTGGACGATTCAGTGCAGTAGCTGCGGCTTTACGCCGTTGCTTACATGACTCATCCCATGGTGAAGTGCCAATTGTGAAACCCTGGGAGCTGGACACGACTGAATGAAAAGTGTGAAGTGTCGGGCGAGATATAAGTGCGGACTGATTGTTGATCCAGAGTTGCTTCACTGAATCAAAAGAGTTGGCAAATACGATCCTCTGTTGACTGGGTTAGACCCGAGTGACCAACATAAACGCTACAGAAGTCACCAAATGCATACCCTGTTACCCAATCTCGCCTGAAAAACAGGGCCATGTTTCTCTGCCCATTTCCGGGCAACCACAGCATGCTTATTTCCTAATTCGAAGAGGCTTCCGAAGACCGGATATCCAGGAACCTCAGGTAAACCTTTGATTTTAGGGACATCCGTACGGCTAAGAAATCGAATAAGTAAATATATTACAGCAATGGCGGCGAAGCTGTAAACTTGAGTTGACATCGTAATGAGCAAATTGTGGTAGCTCTGACTGGTTCTTGAGGGATCAATTGTGGACAAAGGACAAATGGACTGTGCTATGGTTTGACTACCTCAGAGATAAAGGCCTCTGGGTTCTTATATGAAAAGGAAGGTTCAGATAAAAGTGAGCAGAATACGGAAAGAATTATGCTTAGCCCGGCCAAGCTCTCTACGCTTTGTTTGAGTAGAAAACTAGAGCCGATGTTTTCCGGCTGACCCTGTTCTACAGAACGATCCCCGTGCCGCTCCTAGAGGGACTACATTAGAGCGTTAGTGTGTGCCGCAGAGTTTCGTGTGGATCGGGAGGTATACCTTAGGGCTGCAGGTATTGGAGTCCGACAGACTACGAAGAGCGGAAATGATGCCGCACTTCATGGCCCGTGAATCCGGCAAGCCCTACAAGGATTGTAATATATGTGCAGCTTTCGAAGATCAAATGCAGGGTAGCTTTCCAACTTAAACTCATTACAAACTTTGGAGACTATCCAATATGGGGCTGAAGATTGATAGCCGCTTCAATTGTCCCAACACATTCTCCAAATCCCACTAGGCTGTCCTCATTATTTCCGCAAACACCTTTGATAGTAACAGTGTCCCCATCTTCAAGGAATGTCCGCTCTTCGCCACCTTCTAGCCTAATCGGATCTTTACCATTCCATGTCTGTTCAATTAAAGCTCCTCGCTCAGTGGGCTCCAATCCGCTGATTGTGCCGGAGCCCAGAAGGTCTCCCACGTTCATCGGACAGCCAGTAATGGAATGGTGAGCCAGCATTTGGGGGAAAGAAAATAGCAAGTTCTTCGAGGAAGTTGTTGCAATTGTTGTGGTCTTTCCCGATTCGGGAGTTAGATTGACTTGGAGCCTAATATCGTACATATTCTCTTTCCTCTTCTCTCGTAGATACGGGAGAAGCTCCGTTTCCTGCGATAACCCCTTAGTCATGAAGGGCTCCAATGCATCAACCAGCACTATCCAAGGCGATATTGTTGTACCGAAATTTTTCGCATTGAATGGACCTAGTGGCACATATTCCCATGCCTGGATATCTCTTGCCGACCAATCATTCATCAGAACTACACCAAAAATGTTTTCTTCTGCTGCACTTATCGTGATGGGTTCACCCAACTTGTTTGGTTTGCACACTAAAGCCCCAAGCTCTAGTTCGATATCGAGCTTCTTGCAAGGGGAGAAAATGGGCTGCTTAGGCGTCGCTACTGGATTTTCAAGAATTTGCCCTTGGGGACGGCGTATCCGTGTACCCGAAACAACGACAGAAGAAGCCCGGCCATGGTATCCTACTGGAAGATGATTGTAGTTTGGCTGTAATGCATTGTCTTTCCCTCTGAACATAGACCCAACGTTGAATGCGTGATTCCTCCCAGCATAGAAGTCTGTATAGTCTCCAATGTGCATCGGTAGATGTGTTTTGACCTCCTTGAGCGGAATTAGTACTTCTCTTTGAAGCGAAGTATTGGATTTGAGTATTTCCGAATGAGGGGTGTTCTCGGAGAAGACGCTTTGTATGTACTTGCGCACGACGCTGTGTATAGGACGGCCAAGGGCAGCGAAGGCGTTTAGTGTAGTCTGAGAGAAGACTGTCTGATGAGGCTGGATGATTGAGCACGCGGAGAATCCATTTTTTGCAGTGAATGCTTCAAGATCCAGTGCGTAGTCGCCAATCGCTACCGCAGGCCGGGGCTTTGGCGAAGCATCTGTCGAGATGATGCCAAAGGGTATGTTAGCAAGGGAGAAGTGAGACCCCCTAGGGATCGATAGCCATGATCTCAGAGACATTCTTGATCGTGCTTCCGGAGAGCTTCGGGTCTGCTTTGAGACAATTCCCAATGAAGATTGTTCGTCATGTCGGAGGTCGCGAGGGCTTCCTCTGTTTGACGAATCTCCAGGTGGAAGGAAAGGCCAGGGTCAGAATGGATGCACAATGCACTTTAACGTCACTGTTTGAAAAGGTGGTGGAATTAGTTCCGCGGACGGAGCCTCATAACTCTTCATAGGATTCCGCGCCTTTTCCATGCTTCTCCGCATTTGTGCTACATGTTCCGCCAATACCCGTGACAAAGTCGTCGTACTATGCATTTTTGGAGCTATTACAGCGTGCTTGGTATACACCTTGTCAATTCTCGGCCTTCAGCTCAAATTAAAACCGGAGCAATGGAAACGGAGGACAGGCACTTCGCCAGAGCAAAACATTCTCGGAAGGAAACACAACACCTATATGTGTGAAATCTAAAAAGGACTGTATTAAAGGAAGTCTATCTCGAGGAAGACATCGTCGACTCAAAGAATCGTCAACGCCGTAGATATTAGTAAAGACGACTGGACAAAGTATGCCTACGACAAACTTCTCTACAGCAGAAAAGTATCGCTACCAGAATGGCTTCAATTCTTACCATGAGTAAGTTGGCAGCTTCGGACACTTTGATATGATCGCTATGTCTTATCATTCCGTAGGACTGAAGCTGTTGAAGGAGCTCTTCCAATAGCTGCAAACTCGCCTCAGAAGCCATCATATGGACTCTACAATGAGAAGCTCTCTGGGACAGCCTTCACAGCACCACGTAGCGAGAACCAGCAGACATGGCTGTATAGGATCCTTCCAGCATCCGCTCATGCCTCATTTGAGCCAAGGGAATCCGCTACCTACAACACCAATCCAGAAAGCAAGCCTCATGAGAAGCTGCACCACATTCCCAACCAGCTACGATGGGATCCCTTCGACCTCGACGAGACAGTGGATTGGGTACATTCATTGCATTTGGTAGCAGGAGCAGGTGATCCTACTATGAAGCACGGAATTGGTATGTTCATCTTTGCAGCTGGAAAGGACATGGACCCCCACGAAGCTTTCTATTCTGCCGATGGAGACTTCCTCATCGTCCTTCAACATGGTGTACTCGACATTCAAACCGAGCTTGGGAAACTTCTTGTGAGACCCAATGAGATCTGCGTCATTCCAAGAGGTATCAGATATCGAGTTGCTCTTCCCCAAGGTCCTGTCCGTGGCTATATTCTTGAGCTCTACCAGAATCACTTTACACTCCCGGAGCTTGGTCCTATTGGATCCAACTGTCTCGCGAATGCGCGAGATTTCCAGGTACCCATTGCTTCCTTCGACGAAGACACCGACACTCCCTGGACCCTTCTCTCCAAATTCTCCGGACATCTCTTCGCCGCCAAACAGAACCACACTCCCTTCGACGTTGTTGCTTGGCACGGAAATTACTATCCATACAAATATGACCTCGCACGCTTTAGCACTATCGGTAGCGTCTCCTTCGACCACCCAGATCCCAGCATCTACACTGTTCTTACTGCGCAGTCCGACCACGCTGGCACCGCTGTAGCCGATTTCGTCATTTTTCCACCACGATGGCTCGTTCAAGAAGACACGTTCCGTCCGCCGTGGTATCACCGGAACACTATGTCTGAGTTCATGGGGCTCATTCACGGTCAGTACGATGCCAAAACCGGAGGCGGATTTCAACCTGCTGGCGCTAGTCTCCACAATGTGATGAGTGCACACGGTCCGGACGCGACAACACATGAAAAGGCATCCAATGCTGAGCTAACGCCTGTGAAGGTTGGGGAAGGGAGCATGGCGTTCATGTTTGAGAGTTGTCTAATGGTAGGTGTGACGGAATGGGGGTTAAAGAAGTGCAAGAAGGTGCAGGAGGACTACAATGCCGAGAGCTGGGAACCTTTAAGGCCGCATTTCAAGTTGCCGGAAGGAAAGAAAATCAAGAACGATTTACCGGACGTGAAGGGGACAAACGGGACTGTTGGTGATAAGAGGCAAGTGCCACACTGGACAAGTTAATTGTGAGCATGAGCTCGGGTGTTGAAGGATGTTTAAACGTATGCCCCACGTGGATACCCAGCTGGAATTTATTTATGGGTAATTCTTTGATTACCTGAAAGATCAATAGTTAAGATAAATTGCCTTAACCAAAAGACCTCGGCGAGGCGGGGCTAGGTACTCTAAATTTCACGGCGCTCCCCGCAATTTCTTCCCCGGATTTCCTAAATCCGTCCAGAGCTTGACCTATACATCAGCCGCGTTGACAACGAACGCACGACAGATTGCCTAATCCCTATCATGTAGCTTTTGAACTACTATCTCCACTCTCTCTGTCCTCTAGACGTTGTCCATCGCAGCAGTTACAATGACCTCTCCGACCCCAATCCCCTTCTCCGAGCCTCCCTACCTCTCCGGCCTCCCTTCGCCTTATTACAACGACTCCCACCGCAAATGGCAAAAATATTGCCGCGAGCTCGTCGAGAAGCATCTCCTCCAGCATGCCCTCGAATGGGAGAACGAAGAAACTGTTCCCGACCATGTCTTCCACACCTTCGCCGCTGCCAATATGCTCATCCCAAATCTACCCTCACCGCTCCCAATCGAATGGCTTGAACGCCTCGGCATTCACGAGATCGGAGGAGTCGCGATCAAAGAGTGGGACTATCTACATACGCTGATCTACGTGGACGAGATGGCGCGGAGTGGGTTGGCGGGACCACCCGGGAGTCTGACAACGGGGTTCGCGTTCGGGATACCCCCAATCTTGAAGTTTGGGAGTCGAGAGCTGCAAGAGCGAGTATGTCCCGAGCTGCTGACGGGGAAGAAGAGGTGCTGCATTGCGATTACAGAGCCGGAGGCTGGTACGTACTTTTAGGACATCTTCTGCTGCCATCTTTGCGTACATGGCGTGGGCAGGAGAGAGCGCAGGCTCAACCCACTGCATTTAAAAATAATATGGACGAAAACCTATACTGACACTCATTTTCACCCATCCAGGCAGCGACGTCGCCAACATCCACACCACCGCGACCAAATCCCCCGACGGCCGCTCCTACCTCGTTTCCGGGCAAAAGAAATGGATCACCAACGGCATCTGGTCAGACTACGCCACCACCGCCGTGCGCACCTCCGGCCCAGGCGCCAGCGGCCTCTCACTCCTGCTCATCCCCCTCAAAAACACACCAGGCGTGACGACGCGCCGGCTGCGTGTCGCGGGCCAGCGCGCGGCGGGCACGACGTTCATCGAGTTCGACGACGTCGTCGTGCCCGCGAGCAACCTGATCGGCGTCGAGGGCGCAGGCATGAAGTACGTGATGACGAACTTCAACCACGAGCGGCTGCTGGTGGCGATCCAGGGGGCGCGGATGGCGCGGGTGGCGCTGGCGGCGGCGTTCGAGTATGTGATGCGTAGGGAGGCGTTTGGGAAGGCGCTGGTGGAGCAGCCGGTGGTGAGACATCGGTTGGCGGGCGCGGGGGCGCAGCTTGAGAGCTTGTGGGCGTGGTTGGAGGCGTTTACGTATCAGATGACGCGGTTCGAGAAGGAGGTCGCGGATGTGGAGTTGGGTGGGTTGACGGCGCTGGCGAAGGCGCAGACGGGAAGGGTGTTGAGCGAGTGTGCGAACTGTGCGGTGCTCTTGTTTGGGGGGAATGGGTTTACGAGGAGTGGAGTTGGGGAGATCGCTGAAAGTAAGTGGCTCGCCTTTTTCTCTGCTATCCGTTGCGGGTAGGATGCTTCGAAAAATTGCTCTCCTTACTTTTCGGGGCCTATGGAGCTAATGTGTTGAGATAGAAATCTACCGTGAAGTGCCAGGCCTTAGAATCCCAGGAGGCTCTGAGGACGTGATGCTCGATCTAGCCGTCAGTATTATTGCTGTGTGAACCCAAGAAGCCAAGGCTGACGTCTGCGTAGGTGCGGCAACTGGTGAAGAACTACAAGAACAAAACGAAACATCTTGAGCGACCAAGCGGCAGTTCGAAACTATGAGAACCGCCCACATTTGATGCGACAATTGCGAGAAAATCCAGCCCCACCAATTTGCTTCCGGGCATCGCCGAGATCATGACTGTACCGTATCTAATCTCCATTAGAAGCTACGGTTGTGTACGGAGTAGTGAGAATACTGTTCGGGCTTCGGAGATGATGGAACGATCACAAGCGCGGAGGTCGCCGACATGTTGAGAACAGACAAGGTTCTGATTAGACCTTCTCTTGTTAGGGCTCGCACTGTGCACTCGGACCACGAAGAAGAATACTCGGAATCTGGACCTCGTGTTAAGTGCGCGCTTATGCAGACTTGCCAGAATTTGGAACCTTCCACGAGTGGCTGAAGACGTAGGACCATTCACGTCTGGATTCGCCGTCATTTACGGCCTGTAGTGAGGATTGCTTCTAGGCAATCTATGTCACTCCGACCTGTTTGACGTCTGAGGCCGCGACGCTCGGATATGCCGTCCGGGCGTCGTACATCTCGTAGAAGTTGTCGGGACCATTTGTTCGTTCCCCAAGATCAGACAGCAGGTTTATATCACGGTGAATTTTGGAACTTGTGCAATGGAGCCAGGACACAGCCATTCGGGTTCAGCCACGGTACTTTGCTACATCCATCGGCCCGCTGCGTGCAGCCTTCTTGCGGCGCCACCAGCACGTTTTTTGATTACTTCGTGTATGTGTTAGTTTATTCTGATCGAAGGTCCTCAAAAAGCGCCAGCATCAGCGTCGGTTGGATGAAGGCTACAATCATTTTGACCTCTATCTTGATGAAGTAGTTTTGAGCCTACCCAGATAAATCTGCCAGGAAGGTCATCTAGCAAACGACTGGATGAAGATCCGGACAAGAGCGTTTTCCAAATCCTTTCGTACGCACGAGATATTTTACCCCGGTTAATGTGCAACACAAGGCTGCCATGAGCATCGTTGCACAAGACTGCAACCAAACATTCCTGAGCCGCTGGATCCCAATCCTGTAATGCGTCAGCTAGCTCAGGCAGACAAGTAGTTTGCACCGTCTCCAGTTTCACTTCTGCGAGATACTTCACGTTAGTATCTGGGAATGAGGTGATCTCTGGTCGCATCCGATGCGATTGTGCATAGTGCCTATCCAAGATGCACATTTCCGGATGTTCGAGACATGGGGAAACGAGCAAAGATGATCCGGTAGGTCGAAATAATATAAGATCAGGATAACGATTACAATTTCTGTACCTGCTTCGGAACGGGTGGGACCTTGACGACGCTCCACTTTGTCTCTAAGTTACCGTTGAGCATGCCACGCATCCAGAGGAAGGAATGAAAGCGGTTTCAGGCCTGTGGAGCTGCAAATTGCTTGGCTGCTCGACCTGAGTATGTAATGACAAAGATCCTAGATGAGGAGTATATAATCCGGCGTAGTATACCAATTCAGAGGGGGAATTAATCTGTTCAAGCCAAGACTATCAATTGACCACTTCAAGTAGCCATCTTGCGTCTCCGTCTCTTCTCATCCTTGCCTCCTGACTGATTCAAGTCTAATTAATGACAGCTGCTCTTCATTGCAGACTAACAATCATTTCATCCAGCGGGTGATCGACCACAAACGTTCAGTCATCTTCAAAGGCGTACCAATTCGAAGCAGATATCCCGACGAGAGATCCGTCTAGATTCCAAGGATCCAGACTCACGATAAACAATGTGCAAATTCTACGCACATACCCATCCTTGTGGACATACGAAGACTGTCTGGGCGGCATATTGTCCAGCAGGCCAGATGGTGCAACGCCAATGCTCGAGCGGAGAAATATGGCAAACTTTGCGAATGGAACATGCTTGTCTTGAATGCGGTGGTGAAGAAGTGACGTCTGTCTCGAAACGCATAGTGAAAGGTCAAGCAGGAAGAAGAGCTGAGAGGAAGTAGCATGGAGGAGATCAATGAAGGCTGGTCGTGCATGCTTTGAGTATTCCGCGAAAGCATGGCGCTGTGGTTCCTCGAACGTGTTTTTCTCCGCGCGCTGGACGATTTTAAGCTCGATTTGTACACTAGTTTTGAAGAAAATGGCCTGTTTTACCGATGAGTGTCGGGCTCTTTAAATGGCAACCGTAGTGTTTGGCTTTTCATAGGTTCTTCATGACCCTTCTCCAAACAGAGCCATTTCCGGTGGACTCCAGACAGTTCAGGTGATTGCAAGTGGGCCAGCCTTTTGTACGTAAGCCAAGAGACGCTCTTCCACGTACTCGACTAGATCCTCCGCTGCGACTAGATCATTGCTTTCTAGTGCTGGGCATTTAACCTCTGCCAGCCTGTCACTGCTCCAAGCCTTTCCAAGTAGGATCGATACTGGATATCCAATCAAGTCAGCATCTTTCAGCTTCCAGCCGAAATGCTTTTTCCGGTCGTCGATTACAGGATCGATGTAGGGTTTCCCTGGTGCTATAACTTTTGATACTGACCTACCGCTAGAAGACTCGCCAATAGTCTCATGACCCAGGTGGCCGTCTTCTAGATAGTCCATCGTTTGCAGACTCGATTTGATGTTGCAGGTTCTGAGAGCATCGTAACACCACGTGATATCCTCTTGAATACCTAGTCCGTCCATGGGAACAATGATAACCACGTCAAAAGGTGCTATAGCCCGTGGCCATCTTAAACCAATCGAGTTTGACGAGGCGGCCGCCACTGCACCTATCAATCGAGAAATTCCAATGCCGTGGCAACCCATCTGCATAGAAATGGCACTCTGCGTTGGCGTTGATACTATCGCATCAAGCGGTTCACTATATCGAGTGCCGAGATAAAAAGTATGCCCAACTTCTATGCCTCGTTGAATCTGGAGAGTACCCTCAGAGCAATGAGGACAGGCATCCCCTTCTTTTATTTTTACAAGGTCAATGGAAATACCTTGAGAGCCCCGCGCCACCATCTCGTCCACTGATACGGTACGCGAATATAACTTACGAAGATCCGAAGGAATCCAGGATTCTTCCTTGCTTACTCGTAGTCTAGCCGTTATGTCTGCCGAGAGTCGTGTGTCATAGATGTGTAAGATACTCTGTGGCTCGGTGGGCCTATTTGAATTCACCGTGGTCCACGACTGCACTGGATCCTCGATGCTCAAGTCGATATTCGGCACAAGCTTCTCCACCGAACGCGGATTGATGGAGTCCGGGGAACTTTCTTCTCTAGCCTTTTCGGAGCTTTTAGGAAAGAAGACGAGAACAAGAGTCCTTCTATCCTTAGAAATGGTGGGCCAAATGCCTAAGTCCTGTATGCTTAGTGTAGTAGACACGGAGAGTCCTTGAGGATCTCTTTCAGCAACTTCTTCGTTGGCAGTATATGTGCAATGGGTACAGGATACAACATTGTCCTCTCCTCGCGGTGTCAGAAAATGGTACTCGTGACTCAGGTTGCCACCCATATTTCCGGAGTCTGCCGCTGCGACGGTATAAGGGACTTGTAGATCTTTGAAAAAGGCCCCATAAGCTTTCGTGACGTCTTCATAAGACTTTTTCGCCTCTTCTTGAGTTACATCGAAAGTATAAAGGTCTTTCATAAGGAACTCCTTTGTACGTAATAGGCCTTGGCGTGGACGAAGCTCATCTCGATACTTGCGGCCTTTAATCCTCTAAAGTCAGCTACCTAGAATTTATTGACCAGAATGATGTCTTCACCAATTTGATAGAGCCGCAATGGCAAGTCCTTGTATGATTTAACAGTACCCTTGATAAGCGTAGTAATTTCTTCCTCATGGGTCGGTGACAGTAGATAACCACTGTTTCTACGGTCCTGAATTTGAAGAAACTATGGAAACTTGTTAGCAGTATTAATTTACATGGTATTGACAGCCTACTTCAGTTGATGTCTCATCTAATCTCCCAGTCTTCTGCCATAGCTCCGATGAAGAAACTGACGACAGAGAAAGTTTGGAAGCGCCTTCAAGCTGGATGAGAGAATGCAGCCACCGTATGAGAGTGATCACATACCAATTGATCTCATGTGGTGATCGACCAGGTCTTGCAATTTTTCTTGGACCCTCAGGCCCAGCGGTAGCAGATGGAAGATGCCAGTATATGCCTGTCTTAGAAATCCAGCTCGGATCAAAAGAGCATGAGGGTCATCTTGTTCTGACGCTATAGGGGTGATGCCTCCGGTGGGAACCCAGAAACTCGATAATCGATTTCTCAATACTTATTGGAAGTTCGTCAACTCAAGGTCTGATCATCTTGGGAAAATCACTGACACGGAGGAATCCTTGTCAGACTGCCTCTGATCGAGGCCATTTGGGGTCAACACCATGAAACAAGAATTCTTTGCACCCGCACAACTCTAAAGGCCCTGCATGGCTCTCCACACCCAGCAGACAATGCAGTAAGGGTTTCCAAAGAGATCGAAAGCTTGACGCGGTCACGGCAAGACGCGTTCTAAGAGAGCCGGAATCGGCCCGAGCCTTCTTTGACCGATGCGGCAGAATATCAAAAATTCAAGCCGACGATGCGGTGGATGAAAGCTCAAATTTTCCCCATAAGAACTTTGGCTTAATTGGCCCAATGATAAGCCAAGATGGGGAGGAAGCGTAAAGCATCTGATATGAGCAATGGCTTTTCCGACAAGTCACCAAAGCCAAAGGGCGATCACTTTCATACCAAGAAAGGTCTCGATAGCAAGCCCACCAAGACCGGAAAACAACAGAAAGGAACGCCGTTGGTGAGAGCCCGTACTTATATCTGTGTGACGCTGTTGAGCCTAACATGATGACAAGATATTCAAGCCTCGACCTGACTGGCATGCCGTCGAAGTGCCATCTGTGCCAGTCTCGGCATCCCTCCACCCTCTTCCAGATCAAACGCTTAAAAGCATTCAAGAATATGCAATATCGCTGCTGGAAGCTGATAATGTTACATACAGCACATCACAGAATTCATCCTCTTCATCACATAAATTCCTTGGAACCATAATGACGTCTGGAACTTGGGAGGATAAAGTATCAGCACTTACGCTACTGGTTCAAGAATCACCTCTGCATAATACAAAGGCTCTAGAAAATCTACTAGGTCTCGCAAAGAAAAGGAGTCGCAATCAAGCATTACTGGCAATCCAAGCCATCAAGGATCTTTTCGCACAAGGAGTCGTATTGCCGCCAGACAGAAAGCTACGTCCTTTCGGGAGACAGCCTGCCCTCTTGACCGCTTTCCAAGGCAAAGCAGCAACCTGGCAGGCTGGGGAACCTCTGCCCAATGGTCTGGAAAAGGTACACTTGATATATTGGGCATACGAGGATTGGTTGAAGAAGACATATTTTACGCTTCTGACAATAATCGAATCCTGGGGTAACGACGAAGTAGAGTTCTCTCGTAAGAGGGCCATTACAATTGTGTACGAGCTTCTCAAAGAGAAGCCGGAGCAGGAAGAGAATCTGTTGAGGCTACTGGTTAATAAGCTGGGTGACAAGGAGAAGAGAGTGGCCTCTCGAGCATCCTACCTACTTCTGCAACTCCAGAGTGCGCATCCTGCAATGAAGCCTGTAATAGTCAATGCGATCGAATCAGATCTCTTGTGGAAACCTGGCCAAACGTTGCATGCCAAGTACTACGCTATCATTACTCTCAATCAAACCGTTCTCACGATGAAGGAACAAGAGGTTGCAAATCGACTGCTGACTATTTACTTCAATTTGTTCTTCGTACTGCTCAAAGAGCCAGAGAAGGGCAGGAATCCGTCAGCGCACCCAAAGGCCAATGGCGTTCAAGGCGGTGGTGGAAAACCTGGTAGAAAAGCACGACAAAAGGCCAAATCTCAAGAAGCTGCTAATGCTTCGGAGATTGAAATGAACGATAAGCTCATTGCTCAGGTCTTGACTGGTGTTAACAGAGCATATCCTTTTGCAAACACGGATGACAGCGTTTTCGAAAAGCATCTGGACACTATGTTTCGAATTACCCATTCTGCCAACTTTAACACCAGCATCCAAGCTCTCATGCTAATTCAACAGATCTCGTCCGCCAAGCACTATTCCGCCGACCGATTCTATCGCACTCTATACGAATCCCTCCTGGATTCACGTATATTGAACTCATCAAAGCAGGTCATGTACCTGAACCTCCTCTACAAGTCTCTCAAAGCCGACGTTAGCATCCGCCGAGTGCAAGCCTTCGTCAAGCGCCTCCTCCAAGTCATTACCATGCACGAACCTCCCTTCATCAGCGGCGTCCTCTTCCTCATCTCCTCCCTCGAAACCACCTTCCCCAGCATCCGCGCCATGTTCACCCAACCCGAGGAGCTCGACCCCGGCGACATCTCCTCACCACACCCTCCCGACAACAACCCCAACAACCCCAATAACGCCAACAACTCTACCTCACACTCCAAACCAGCCCCGACGCCCCAGACCCCCCGCTACGACCCCCGCAAACGCGACCCGGAGCACGCCCATGCCCAGCACACCTGCCTCTGGGACCTCCTCCCCTTCCTCACGCACTACCACCCGTCCATCTCGCTCGCAGCCTCGCACCTACTCTCCGGCAAGCCCGCGCCCTCCCACCCAGACCCCGCGCACTACACGCTGATCCACTTCCTCGACCGGTTCGCGTACCGGAGCGCGCGGACGAAGGCGGCGGCGCCGAAGGGCGCCTCCATCATGCAGCCGTTGGCGGGGGCGGAGACGGCGGATCGGTTAGTGGGGGCGAGGGGCGGGAGAGGGAGAGGGGAGGGGGTCAATAGTGAGGCGTTTTGGATGCGGAGGGTGGAGGATGTGCCGGCGGATGAGGTGTTTTTTCATAGATATTTTGAGGAGAGGGGGAAGAGGAGGGAGGGGGCGAGGAGGAGGAAGGAGAGGAGGGGGAGGAAGAAGGGGGCTGGTGAGGGGAGTGAGAGTGAGGAGGAGGCGGGTGATGAGGATGAGATTTGGAAGGCGTTGGTGAGGAGTAGGCCGGAGATGGAGGGTGGGGACGAGGAGGATGAGTTTGAGGAAGATGGGGAGGAGTTGGAGATGGAGGATATAGCGAGTGATGACGATGATGACGGTGGTGTGGATGTGGAAGGTGGACTTGGAGAGGAGGAGGATGATGATGATGATGTGGAGATGAATATGGTGGATGAAGACGAGGATGGAGTCTTGGACGGTGAAGTGCCGGACTTGGAAGATGACGATCAAGAGGCATTTGTGGGCAGCGATCAAGAACTGCCTTCTGACTTCGGGCAGTCAGAAAATAGCGAGGAAGAGGAGAAGGAGGAGCTAAAGAATGAGCCACATGAGAAGAGCACACGGTCGAAGAAACGGCGGAAGTTGAAAAGTCTGCCGACCTTTGCTTCCGTCGATGATTATGCAAAATATCTCGAAAGCGAAGATGAGGGAGTTTGAGTCCAACTCCTTGAAGTACATGAAGTATTCGAGATTGCCAATTTTTACTTCGGCGGTCGTTCACATGCATGAAGGATGAGAGTAAAACTGTGGATTCTTTCAAACTTCAGATACCCGGTGCTAGGATTTCGGCAAATCTGTTACAAGCTTCGAATCTACCCGCTACATTGCCTGATGTGAACTCAGATCTCGATACTAAGTTGTTGACCGGTATTGCCCAAGCCTTTTGGCTCCCTCCCCAGTCCACAGCACATTCGACGCCACTGCCATTCCTGAGGTCGACTCGGATTTTTACCCCTTCGCAGCTCCCGCCTTCACTAGCATGATATCCCCATCGCTCATCTCATAATCCTTCCCTTTTGTCATCACCTTTCCCTTCGCCTTCACTGTCGCCTCATCCCCTTCCTCTTTCAGGGTCTCGTAATTGTAGATAATCGCCTGGATGAATGTCTTCTCAAAATCGCCATGAATTACACCCGCCGCCGCAGGCGCTTTCGTTCCCGGTATCCGAATCGTCCACTGCCTGACCTCGTCGGCACCGGTTGTGAAGAAGCTACCAAGACCGAGCGCCTTCCGCATCGTCATGATAACCTTAGGAAGTGCGGATTTGGCGCCAACGGCTTTGCATTCTTCCTCCGCGGCAGCGTCGTCGGGGAAGAGGGTTAGGCGAGATTCGAAGGCGACGGAGATGGGGATGATGGGATCACCATCGGCGTTGTCTTTGACCCATTGGGCAATCTTGGGTAGATTCTTGTTCTTTTGTCGGATATAATCTTTCTCGGAAAGGTTGACGAGGAAGACGACAGGCTTAGCAGTGAGAAGGAATAGAGGGTTTATGACCTCGACCTGAATATGCTAGTCAGTGAAATTCGAATATTGCCGATGAATAAAACAATTGTCGTTGATCGGGAGGGATCAGGGTTGGACGACATCTCAATATGCCTCTGTTGGATTGTGGTGAGACATTCAAAGAGCTGGGATTAGATCGAGCTTGTAGCTCTTGTTCATCATTGTAGCGTAAACTGCAAAGAAATTGTCGGAACAGTCGCATACCTCCTTCGGTTGCCAGTTATTTTTTCGGACGTCTTTCCCTGCCTTCAGATGCTCCAGAATCTTCTCGATCGTTGCTTGCTCCTCCAAGAGCTTCTTCATCTCTAGCGATTGGCCGCCCCTTCGTGTCTGCTTGACGAGATTCTCGTGGGCTTTCTCGACGAATTCAATATCCTTTATACGTAGCTCTTCGCCAATGATTTCGAGATCCCGTATTGGGTCTACATCGCCTTCGACACTATGGATGATGTAAGCTTCGCGGGGATTCGAAAGGCACGAAGATGAACTCACTGTGTAATTTCGCTATCCTCGAACACTCTCACAACCTGCAAAATGGGATTAATACTTAGAAAACCTACGCCGAGCTGCTCGAATGGCCCATTAACACGAACCTGGAAGATGGCATCTACTGCCCGAATATGCGACAAGAAAGCATTCCCCAAGCCCGCGCCAGTGGAAGCGCCCTTCGTCAACCCTGCAATATCATAAACCGTCATGTTTGCAGGGACTCGCGATTTGGGCTTGTATTGTTCGCATAGCCAGTCAAATCGCTCATCTGGAACTATGACCTTCGCCTCTTCAGGATCAATTGTTGCATAGGGAAAATTTGCAGGGTTTCCAAGAGAGCATTTCGTGATGGCTTGAAAAAGAGTTGATTTGCCCACGTTAGCGAGTCCGACCTGGAAAATGTATCAATGCTGGATCTTTTGCTGGAAGGAGTTGTAATTTAGGTTGCCTACGCACGATTCCGCTCTTGAGATTGTTTCCTGGACGTCCAAGGAGGACCTTTTTCTCTTCCTATTGCATTCGTCAGTGCTAACTGAGCACAGAAGCACCGCGCTTTTTATCTGACCTGCTTCTTTTTTGGAGGCATTTTGCGTTTCCTGCTTGCGAATGTCCGGTAGATAGGAGAGCAGGGAGAGGTTAGAGATCTTCCGAGGTGGAAAGACACAAGCCTGAGAGCAACAGCAGATCCGGCTGCTTTTGATGAAGAGTGTGAGAGAGAAGCGAAAAAGGTGGGTATAGTAAGATGGAAGCTCGTGATGGGTGAGGAGGCGCGAGTGGCCCTTTGACTGCCACTCTCACCAGGTTGAATGCCTGGATGAGGGTATCTTCGGTGAATAATGTGCTAGGACACAAGCTCAAAATTTAGCTAGTCGGAGTGTTGCTTGCAGGCCTATGTCGGCATTCTATCCCGCGGTTTCTCCGCCCCGCTATAGATGGGCTTCAACCGGGATGCTGGGAGCGCGGGCCAGATCGTCATCATTGACACAAGGCGAGTACATTCAGCTCTGCCAACACTACCTTTCCGTGCTTTCCTATGTACTGTATTTATAGAAAATTTCCATTTCTCCTTGTTCCTTCGAATCCTCTCAACCCACAGCATCTATGTTAATGTTGGTTTGATGCCATCCAGCTCCTCATCCTCGTCACTCTTGTTTCCTGCCGCCGAGAAACCAGGCCCGAAACGCGGCTCCTCCTACTCTTCTTTCCGTTCAGATACTCCGCGTACGCCGATCGACGAAAACACGCCTCTAATGAGTGCACCACAAGCAGCCAAAAAGCAACGAAGCAGGAAGTCTGCCGCAGGCCGGCGGTCTACCGGGCAGTTGACAAAGACTGAAATACGTATCAATGTCTACGATTTGCTACCACCGTCGAGAGTGTCATCCATTCTCTGGAGTCTAGGAACTTCCCTTCTGCATTCCGGCGTTATAATTGGGGATAAAGAATATGCATTCGGTGGACATGATCAACCTGGCGTTAGTGGCGTATACTGGACAAGACCACGACTAGAGCCTCCCGGCGGAACATTCAAGCTCGAGATTCTCCATGGCTTTTCCTATTTACCAGTCGAAGATATCGAGGGAATCGTCCGTGAGGTAAAGCGTCCAACACTCCTCGAATCTGTTCCGAAGCAATGCTGACACAATCTCTCTCCTTAGGTTTCTCAGAAATTTCAAGGTCCCTCCTATAACCTCCTAACCAAAAACTGCAACCACTTCACATCTCACCTTTGCCACCGCCTCACTTCGCGTCGTGCTCCTTCATGGCTCAACCGTGCAGCCTCCATCGGCGTCGCACTCCCATGCCTCGTTCCCCGCGAATGGACCGATCTCGAACCCCCCGACCATGACACCGCAGCCGGTGAACTGCTCGACGAGGAGTCCGAAGAAGACAGCCACGATGAGCGCGCACCGATGATACGAGGGAACGAGAGAGAAAATTCGGGCGATGAAGAGCCTCGTAGATTATTAGCCGAGGAGGACATAAGCGAGGAGGAAGATGAAGAACATGAGAGGCGGCGGCGGAAGAGTGCAGCACTCAGCGCAGATAGGTTAAGGAGGGTGTCTTTTGCCAGAGACACAAGTGGAAGGGAGATGCCTGCTGCCGAGAGGGCGCCGCCGCCGACTATCAGGATCAACTGAAATGGAACTTTATCTCTGCGAGGGCTCCGAATGGCCACCTTCAGAAGCATAGCGTGGGACATAGTCTTTCAGGGCCTTGGTGCACATATTGCAGCATAGGAGTTGTATTTATACAGTACTATACGGTGGAATTGCATCATGGCATTCCAAGATGGCCACGAGTTTTTGCTCGATCTTTAAGGCTGCATACAAAGACAGCCTATGACTCGTACCCTACTAATACGCAAATGTTTTGTTGGTACATAAACATGCGATGCTGTAGGCTTCTCACCTGGGGATGATGCAAACTGTTCCAAACGCAATCCCCCAAATCTTCCCCTGTCTCCTGAAGCCCATGCAAATCTCCAGAACACCCACTTAACCCAGCCGCCTAGGTTTCGGACTCCTTGTCCCTCCAAACTTCAACCTCGTCGCATCCGTCACCTTATTGATCTTCCCCCTCACCCACCGTCCCTCGCTCCCCAAAAGCACCTTGCTCACGGCCTCCCGCCCCGGCCCAAATCCGCGCAACACCACCTCCAGGTGCTCAATCTTTCCCATTATCCCTTTTTCCTGCAGTGTCTTGAGCATGTACGCCGCAAGCTGGTACGCTGCATCGTACGACCCTCTGCCGGCCTTGCGGAACCCGATGTTCCCCGCCGAGAGCGAGAGGATTGGGTTGCGCTGAGGTGAGGTGAGGGTGATGTGGGTGTTGTGCTTGGTGGCGTAGATGTGGAAGTGGTGTCGCATGGCTTCTGCTTGGGCCATAGCAGCGCCAAGGTTCGGGGGTGGCTCCGATCTCCTGCGGTTCAAGGCGTCGAACATTTCGCTGGTGAATGATTTGCTTGAGGAGCTGGGAGCGGAAAATTGCTGAGTCTGAGCGGAATCGTAATTGGGGTTGCTCATGCGGCGGTTGTATTCGTTCATGAGGGAGCTGGCCTCCCAGACGTTATTGGGTTTCTTCTGCTGACGGTCGAACTGCTGCCCAAGACTATTAAGGCCTAGAGAAGCCGACAGAGGCGTTGCTCTCAGATTTCTGGGGTTTTCGGTGCTGTGCTCGTTATTATTGAGAGGTTGATCTTCCGCGCATCGAAGAGAGCTGGTCGAGAAAGGCTGCGAATAGCGTGATAGAAGATCACGGTGGTGGCGGCATGATGGACATATCCAATAACGAGACAGACGTTGAAGTATTGTTTTTGTCATTTCGGTAGGCGGAGAACAGAAGCGTGCTGGGCAATTGAAAAAGAGTGCAGATAGTCATATTCAAGAGAGACCCGGCAGAGGATGGACGGAAAGTTTGGACGCGGAACTTTCCGACCGGGATGATCTCAACCTTCCTTTCGCAGAGGACTTTCAGCGAGCAACCTTTTCAGTGCCCCCCAACGAAACGTCAATCTAGAGGCATTTTTACGCTTTCTTGCTCCATTTCATTATACTGTTCTGGTCGTCTGCGGAGAGTAGCATGAGAGCGCTCTTACAGGGTGCTGTGTCCGCCGGAACAGCTCGGTCTTTCGCCTCATCAGCCACTTCATCTACTCATGGCCGAACTGCAGCTTACAGACGGTTACACACTGCGCTCATAGCCTCTGACCGCTCCCAGACTTCTTCATTTTCTTCTCGCTATCCGGGAGCAGATGCCATACGTTGCGAAAGCGCTTTACGTTCACCTTTCCTACCGCAATCCTTACTTCCTTCGCTCACCCACGCACCCACGAGAAGATGGATATCTTACCGAGATCTAAAGAAAGATGCAGGATCTAGTGAGGAGGAGAAAAAGAAGGAGCCCAAGCCAAAGGCAAGAGCACAGACAGAAGCTCGGAGCGAGCCTTCCAAATCAGAAACTGGACCGAAAGCGGCTTCTGCAGATGAACCGTCTGAAGCGGAAAAGCTTTATCAAAAGTTCAGGGCAGAGGCTGATGCCGAAGAAGCCAAGTGGCGAGCAAAAAGCAAGAAGGCAGAGCCTGAGCAGGAGGAAGGCGAGGATGGAAATGAGAATAAAAAGGAGGAAGAGAAGAAAGCTCCGCCACCTCCACCTCACGGGAACAAATCTCCCTGGCAGGTCTTCACAGACACTCTATCGTCCGAGTTCAAGGCTTCAAAGGAGTGGAATGAGTCTACAAAACAGTTGGCATCCTCGGCGCATGATTTTACTCAAAATGAGACTGTCAAACGAGCACGAGATGCATACAAATCGACTGCGGATACAGCAGGTACAGTCACATCGGCTGTCCTCGGTGGTACCGGAAAAGCCATTGGCAAATCAGCTGCATGGACTTGGGACTCGTCAGTAGTTCGAGGCTTGCGAAAGGGCGTAGGTGCTATGGGTGATGGCATAGAAAAAGCAACTCGCCCATTACGAGAGACCGAGGCTTACCAGAACGTCAAAAACACCATTGATGATGGCAGTTCC
Source organism: Viridothelium virens (assembly GCA_010094025.1). Lineage (NCBI taxonomy): Eukaryota > Fungi > Ascomycota > Dothideomycetes > Trypetheliales > Trypetheliaceae > Viridothelium > Viridothelium virens. The sequence continues at coordinate 224,942 of ML991795.1, forward strand.
TCGAGATACGGAGGATGGTCAGACAGGGAGGAACGGAGAGCAAAGAGAGAGAAGAGGGAGCTTGAGGAGGCAAGGAGGACTGGCCGGCCACCAGGTCGACCAGCTGAAAAATTTGAGGAAGATCCAAAGTGAGCTTTCTACTTCATATTGTCATCTTTCACAGAGGGCTTTAGCTAATTAATGTCAGTGCTGGTACGAACATCACGCTCCACAAAGACGCAGCTTGGAAGGAGTCCTGGCGTGATTTCCGTGATTCTAGCCGTCTCATGCAATCTCTCTTCTCCCTTAAATCTACCTACAACGAATCCGAAAATCCCCTCATCTCCACAGCTCGCGGTATCACCGATCGTGTTGCGGGCTTCTTTGCTGAAAATGAGACGGCTATGGTCGTGAAGAAATTTCGAGAAATGGATCCTGCATTTCAGCTCGAGCCTTTTCTCCAAGAAATGCGCGAGTACATCCTCCCCGAAGTCCTCGAGGCATACGTTACGGGGGATGTGGAGACGCTCAAGCTTTGGCTTTCGGCAGCGCAGTATCAGGTGTATGCTGCATTGATGCAGCAGTATACGATCGCGGGGTTGAAATCTGATGGACGGATTTTGGATATCCGTAATGTGGAGGTCCTATCCGCCCGGATGCTCGATCCCGGGGAAATTCCAGTTTTCATCTTGACCTGTCGCACGCAAGAAGTGCACGTCTACCGGAATGCCAAGTCGGGTGACCTTGCTGCAGGAATGGAAGATAAGGTGCAGCAGGTCACTTATGCCATCGGTGTGACGAGAATACCCGAAGATGTTAACAACCAAGAAACTCGAGGATGGCGATTAATCGAGCTTCAGAAGAGTGGGAGAGACTACATTTGATTCAGACTTGTCGTATTTTTTGGTCCTCGACGTTCTACTCTTATCGAGCGGCTTCTTCGTGTACCTTTTGGCATAAGGCGGCGTTCTGTCAACATTTCGGCTTCCGGTCGATCCTTGTTCTATTACTATTCTTCTAGATATTCGACGATACAGCCAGAGGGCTGTAAGTGAGGGTGATACCACGCGAAGTCCTGCAGGGTGGACAAAACCACTTTACTCCGCTCATGTAATATACATGTCAGACATATGAAGACTTGGTCGAAAGACCAAGTTTACCATTTTCCCCATTATCTTGCAGTTTTCCATAGTGATATCACGCCACGTCGGGAATATGCAGATCAACCTACAGATGTATCCGTTATGATCTAAAATATCTACCAAAAGCGTGAAGAGACCGGGCCAACTGAACGTAAGGGAATCACCGTATCAATGCCATGCTGAGCAGTGTCAGGATTAGGCGACAGCCATCAACGAATGCTCTTGTATCATTGCCCACTACCTCTTCCCGCACCGCCCATTCCACCCATTAAATTTCTCGCCCTGTACACCACATGTTAGTTGGCCATTGAGGCAGTGTAAAATAATTCAAAAGGGAACTTACAGTTCAGCAACACTGGGGTCGCTCATCAAACTATTCAAATCAGGCATGCCACCTCCTCCACCCCCTTGGCCACCTCCACCAAAGCTACTCGCCAGCTCCCTCAGGCGCGGATTACTCATGAGATTATTCATCGTCTCAGGATTCTGCATCACATTCTGCGCCATCTGCCTTAACATCGGATTATTCATCATCTCCGCAAAATTCGGCATGCCGCCTCCACCACCTGCACCTCCCGCTCCACCCCCTCCCATCCCCCCCAGCAAACTACTCAAATCCGGCATCCCACCACCCGCAGCACCTCCTGCTCCCTCCGCCACATCCGGACTCCTCGCCCTCGCATCCCCATCATCCACCGGCCCCCCCTCCTCCTGCACCCTCCTCCTCGCCGTCTCAAACCCCTTCTTCATCGCCTCACTCCCCCCACTCCCCTCCTCCTCAATCCCCCTGCGATACGCCTCCATACTACCCTTCGCATCGCCCATCGCGAACCTCGCCAGCCCAAGCCGCGACCATGCCTTCGTGTAGTTCGGGTCGGCGGCGGTCGCCATCTCGGCGTCCTGCGCGGCGAGCGCGTGCTGCGCGGTTGCGCTGTACGCGGCGGCGCGGTTCGAGAGGTAGATGGGGTTGAGCGGCGAGAGGGTCAGGGCCTGCGTGTAGAGGTCGATGGCGCGGGAGGGGTCTTTTGCTTGCATCGCGGCGTTGCCTTGGGATTTCAGCTTCTCGGCTTCCGGGTTGGTGCCTTGGCCTGCGGCGCCGCTGCCGGGGGTGCTGCTGGTGGCGCCGGTGGAGGAAGAGGAGGTCCCGGGGGTGGTGGTGCTGGGGTTGGGGGAGGAGGATGGGTTGGAGGAGGTGGTGTCTTTGCCTTTGAGCTTTTCGTAGACGCCGTAGATGCTGAGCAGGTTTTGGCCGCCGAGGGCTTCTTTTATGGCGGCTGGGTCGGATGGGTCGATGTGGAAGCTCTCGGCGATGCAATTTTGGGCGATCTCGATGGATTCGCTCTCTTCGGGGCTGAGTGTGCCATCTTTAAGGGAGGTGGAGAGAAAGTCGTGGATTGCGAGGGCAAGGCGTTTCTGTGAGTCGGTGGGTGGCTTGAGGCAGAATGTTAGCTTAGAGCTGAGCTGTTTAGGGCCGTGGGAGCAGAGTCTATGCGAAATTGAGAATACGGATTGGAGAGACTGCTTACCATTCTGAAGTGTGAAGGGCGCTGTATGCGCTCCTAGGCTAGGTGTCGACGGATTGGAATGTGAGGAAAGGATGGTAGTGGTTTGAGGTTTGAGACTCGAGCAAATTCAGAATGTTGTCACTGTGGCTGGAGCCTCGTGGGCAAGCCACTTTGGAAGATTCCCCGCCTCACAGTCGATTTCATGGTAGTGGGGCAAGTGCGAGCGTTAAAAGATTCGTCCAAGATCCCGTCTCTGTGAACCCATCAACAAGATGTTCAAGAAAGAGTGCGTAAACCGAGTTTCCAAGGAATCGCGATTGCTTAAACCTCTCACAGCATACAACCAGGCGCGAAGACGAAAGTCAAATCCTCCGTCCAACGCGGCATCCGTGCCAAAGTCCTAGAGACGTACCCTCTCCTCGAACCCCATATTGAAGAAATCTTGCCCAAAAAATCACAAATTGATCAGACCAAGCTGTAATTGTTTTCCTTACTGAAGCTATCCCCACCTTCCCACCGAGCTGGTCGTCTGTCTGACAATTCTCTCTCCATGACTTTCAGACCAGATCGAGTCACCCTCTACACTCTTCCCTCCACCCCATTGTTCTGGCAACACATGGACGACCCGATCCTCCCGCACCTCACCCTTGTCCACAAATATCCGCACGCCTTCCACCGTCTACGCGTCGACCGTGGCGCCATCCGATTCGTGCTATCCGGCGCGACGCTCATGGTTCCTGGTCTCACGAGTCCTGGGGGAAGATTACCAGGAGAGGCGAAAGGGGGTGAGGGTGATGAGGAAGGGAGATGGGGAGAGAAGGACCTGAGCGAGGGTGAGATAGTGGTCATTGAAGCGGAGGGCAAAGAGAGTGCATGCATGGTGGGGGTGCTGAAAAGCGGGACCGGGGAGATGAAGAAGGTGAAGAAGGGAGTTGCGGTGGAGGGAGGGCACTATCTAGGGGATGGGTTGTGGAAATTACATCTGGACTGAGAATACGACAATTTGAGAAAAGGTTAAGTGAGAAAGTCAGAGTTCTCTACTAGAATCTTGTGAAGCGGATAGAAGAGATTGAGACCATGATACCCAGCAGAGCTGTTCCGTCCGTGGTGAAATTGGGTAGACCATTTACGCCTTTGCCTGAAGTGCAAATCTATTGGCAACGCCCATCCCATGCGCCTTTAATACTGTTACCATCCCTTGTTGGTGGAAACTCGTCGCGTCACACTTGCACCAATCGACCTTCGAACATATCGTCAATCCCCTCCTCTTCGCCCGGCGCAGCATCATCCTCCTCCATCTCCTCTTCTTCCTCTTCTTCTTCCTCAAAACCAGTATCCACCCCTGCGTCCCTTAATCGCTTACACATTCTCACTCGCTCCTCCTCCTGCCATCTCCCCAACGCCGCGTGCGCGTGCACTTTAAATCCAAACACGCGTGGTTCGTATCTGCGGCTGCTTTTTGGTGGTAGCATGGCAGGATAGACCTGGAACATGATGTTGTGGAAGCTAGTACCAAAGTATGCGCCATCAATCGAGGCGTGGCGGGAAGATTTCGGGTTATAAAGGTCTTCGCATTTGGCGCAGTAAAGTTTCACAGTCGAGTAGCCGGGTACATCGTGTTGGCCCATGGGAAGGAGCGGTTGTTGATTGCAGAGAACTCGGGGGCATCTGCCAAAGTCATACTTTTTGTATTTTTCCATCTGGTTCCCGTGATTAGTGCCCCAAATGAAGGAGTAAAATACGAAGATGATTACCATTTTCGCTAGACCACGAGTAGTGACAATGTACCGTGCATGCACGAGACCATATAAGTGTCGTGCGGACTTTTCAATTTGTGCCCGCATGTCATCATCACACTCGACATCAAACACGTCTGTGACGAGGTCGAGCGCATGATTGTAGTGCTCGACTTCTTGGTTGAGACCGGTAAGGTTGAATCGATCGGTGAGGTAATCTTCGTCAATCTCGCAAAAGTACTCGTTGCCTTTCGAGGAAATGAACTAAGCAGAGCCGATGTCAGTAAATATCGCTGCTGTATCCACAAACACAAGAACAGAAGTAACATCTTGATCAATTTGCAGAGAGTCGATCAATTATCTGGCGTTCGAGGAGGCTTCACTTTGAATATGTACTCAAAAAACACCGGAGACGGAAGACCAGTAAGGTTATTCGCAAGCCGCTCCTCAAATTGAGAGTATGATCTCTTGGACATTTTCTTCTAGGTTTCGGGATGACTGAAGGACAAGACGAACAAGTACTTTGACAGAGGTTGACAGTCGCACTTTCCAATCAGAGTAGCCTGAGCCGATTAAAGGCGGAAGAGCCATCACCGTGGACACGTGAAATTTAGGCGACATGCCGTGAATTTTTATGATGACAAAAAAAGTCACCTTTGCCGCACGTGTAGGCTGGAAAAAACCCCGCTTAGAGGAGCCTCTTTATTGATGCGCTGGTGCCTGGCAAGCAAGCGAGCCAATTTCTGACAAGAATTGACGTCTCTTCATGGTCGCCTGTCTGCGTAGCAGCTCAAGTGTAGTTTGAGTTATTGGGAAGTTCTCAATATCATCTCAAAGACTCGACGTTCTAGAATCTTTCGTCGAGGGTAGCGTATTCAAGTCTCGCGCGCGACCACCGCAAAGAGGCGTCTCCTTAGTTTTTGAGTGTCTGCATTCCCCTGAGTCGCAGTGTTCGATCGAGCATCGTCAGTGTCTTCGGTAGGTGCAGTAGCCTCTAACATAGCATAGGAAATTATTCGTTTGCTTCATCACACGAGCTATCCATCGTCTTGATCTTCCCAGGAATAAGATTATATCCGTTCCAGTCCAAGGCGGAAGTACCCTGTTTTCCGGGAAATGTTCCAAATGGTGGACTCCGGCAGTGTTGTCGATGTCGTGCTTTCCTCCAGATACCATCTTGCTCAGAATGATGACGACGAAAATGAGCTTTAGTGCCCTTTCTGCCCAATAGCCCGACCTCTTCTCATGGCGTATTTTGAATATAGATAGAAGTAACGAAGAAAATGTTTGTACGTACCCAATCCCTCCAATAACTCGTGTAGTCCGAGTCAGTATCACTATTAAAGTCGTCCATGTTCCCCAACAGGGTATCGAGCTTCTCAGTGACGCTGGAAATGGCGTCGTCCTTATCTTCAAGGACGGTGCCAGAGACACTGGGCATCCGAAGGAGGGAAGATCACATGAAAGAGAGATACTTGTTTTCAGTCAGGGATACGCGCCGTCGCAGTGTGGCACACAGCTGAGGAGGAGGATTGGCGGTTTGCAGCGATATGATTCGTGGTCAAGGTGAGTGGGGCGCTCAAGTTGAGACCATCGCACGTGACCTGCAAATGATGAATTGGGGAGGCTGCTGAGTTACGGTAACAACATACCTCACAGTTGGTAACACCAATCAATGTTAGCGGGGCACTCGCGGAGATTGACTTGACAGTCAGTATTGCAGCTTGACTATCTGGATACGTACATGTATACACGGACCCGTCAAAGATGACGAATAGATCCGTGTTGTCATCGTAGCACATGATCAGTTATTCATCTTCTCATCGTGGATCACTAGTTTAGTGCCTTATCGATAATCTGATGGCAGTGCAAGAGATTGTGGCGTTCGTGGCTATCCTTGGTCATACGTCATCAGAGCGCCATCACGCTTCCTATCAAATCTTGGTTCTTTGCCTAAAAGACGCGTGGATTGCTGATGCCTAACTTCGACTTAACATTCCTTTCTTAAAATCTTCTTGTCCGAAGAAATCTTCATTTCTGCAAGTCGGCCTACTCAGTCATCTTCTAATATTTCCCCTTCTCAAGATGCCTCTTGTCGACCCCGTTACTATGGGTACTGGTAGCAAAGATCTTGCAACTCGATGGTTAAGTCAGGTTGCCGGGAAGAAGATTGGCAATGTTACCGATGAGACTGTCAGTTTCCCATTCTTGTGCTCTGGACTTCCAGCGATGTTTACAGTTTTAATATAATCAGACCTTTGCCAAAAGCGAACTTCCCAAAGAACATCGCATCCTTAAGGAGGGAGATATGGCTACTATGGATCACAATCCCGACAGGTTCGTTCCCTTGCTACTTACTGGCTGCGAGGATAAGCGCTAATAGTGTCTATGCAGGCTCAACCTCCACGTTGATAACGATGGGACAGTCAAGAATGTAACTGCAGGTTAAATGGCCATCCTCTCCGCATATCCTTGTTCGATAGCATGATTTTAGTATTTTGACGTCTTTAATGAAGCACAAGAAATTGAATGACCAGAACGACTTTCTGAACTTTTAACCTCGATTAATGTCGTCTAAATCCATGGTGCAGTCTTCTTGACATAAAGTCTAGGCATTGGCCAGCAAGTGGGAGAAGTATTGAACATCATTCGTGACAATACTGTGCTAGTTGCAGGTCCAGCTCGACGTGCAAGGCACGCTGGGCTAATCGTGAAGCAACCAATACTTCCCACAGCTACCAATGTCCTCCTATGATGTCGACAATATCATCGCCCGAGCCCAGTCGTTGGCGCACCTGCTCTCTTTGACTGAATTCGAGCCCCTGCTGGACGCGGACGCTGAATGATTTGAACTCGTCGCCAATTCGATGGTTTGGTAACTGTAGGTAAGGTAGGTACGAACTCCTTGGCGGTTGCAGTATAGAGTAACTCCAGGGGCATGGGCGATCTGCAAGGGATCTCCAGTGAGCAGGGGACCCTAGCAGTATGACATGCTCACATGAAAGCTTCTAGCTGCATATAGCAAATTCCCCCTCACTATTTTTGGCTTCGACATCTTCGTAATTTCGTCAAGATAGACTAATTTCCATTACCTAGCCTCTCTGAAGACTGGAATAGGTTCAATTAGGTAAACCAACACTCTTAAGCAGCATAACCACTTAAACATAAGGAGCCTCGAAGGCATCTTGGAGAAAAGAAATATTATTCTCCGAATCAATCCGAGACAATTGAAAACATGGAGAAGTCAGACGCAGAATCAGAGCTCAAGGCCATACATGACCGAAAGCCAACCTTTCACAACTCCGATCAGCCATACATCCTACCAAACGAGTACTACTACCCCAAAATCCCCAACTTCTCACCAACCATGCAACTAACCCTCCCAGCTCCATCGAACAATCCCGCCTCAAAAAACAACACAATGCCATCGTCTCCCTCCTCCACAACCGCGCCACCACCGCCCCGCTCCACCACCCCTCCACCCTCATCGACATCGGCTGCGGCACCGGCCTCGTCACCACCCTGCTCGCCTCACAGCACGCCTCCGCCTCCCATATCTACGGCATCGACCTTGTGCCCGTCCCCGCCTCCACCGCCGCCCTCGCAGCGACCGACCCGCGCCTCGAGTTCATCCAGGGCGACATCCGGTCCCTGCTAGCGTCGGACCCGCGTCTGCGTCCCGGAAGCGTCGATTTTGCCTTCAGTCGGCTGCTGCTGTATGGGATGACGGATTGGCCGGGGTACGTGGCGTCGCTGTTTGAGTTGGTGAGGCCGGGGGGGTGGGCGGAGTGTCAGGAGTTTTGCGATCGGTTTTTCTATGAGGCGACCCCGTCTGGTGCCGAGCGCAAAGTCGGAGTTGGAGGGGAAGGGGGAGGGGGAGAGGGAGGGGAAAGGGAAGGGGAGAAGGAAGAGGCGGTTGATGTGCTGGATTGGGAAGGTTGGGAGTGGCTGCGAGCGTATCGGGAGGGGTCGGCGCAGAAGGGGCTGGATCTTGATTGTGGGATGAAGGTTGCTGGGTGGATGAAGGATGCTGGATTCGTGGATGTGAGCGCGCAGGAGTATCGGATGCCGTATTGGAAAGGAGCGGCGCAGGAAATGGGGCGGCCGGAGTTGAGGGAGGTGGCTGACTTGTTGGTGGGTGACCCGGATGGGATGTTCTACCATGCATTTCCGAAGACGGTAGAGGGACTGGACATGGGGAAAGAGAAAATAGAGGAGCTGAGGAGGCAGATGATGCGGTGTTTGGGGGAGGAGAGGGGTAAGTTCCAGACCTACTGGGTTGTAACTGGGAGGAAGCCGGAATGAGATGAGAGCTTGACAAAGAGCATCCTGTGTATAATTATCTCCCTTATATGAGTGCTTCCTTCCATAGAATTAGCAAGCTGAAGCCTATAAAACTCATCTTAATGATGTTCCAGAATTCAGACGTTCACAGACCTGTGGCCTCATCAGCTGCCTTCCCCAGCCCCATATCGTACCTCCTTCAAATGCTTTACGAGGATTATTGATGTAGTGGAATGAGTTGGTTAGGAGTGTTAAGCTTTCAATGACGCTGTACTAGAATTTGAATTTCATAGACCTATTTAACATAAGGAAAATGCAAAGGCCCTTGATGAGGATGTCAGCTATCAGGAATGCAAAGCTGAGGTTGAAACTGGCGAAATTAGAATGATATACTACACATAATCCAATATTCAACTCCGATGAGAGTCATGATGAATGGGCTCAAGCAGCAATTGCCAGTTTCGTTATCGAGGGCGTTGGATCTGTCTCTGCCTCTTGCGCTTGACATTTCCCGAGTATTCTGCGTACGTAGAGGTCTTCGTCTTTACATCGAGCATCTATTTAGCGGAGACTGTTTCCCAGTTCGACACAGGCAATCCATCCCATGTACGAAACAGACGCAGATTATGGTATTTATCCTCCTAGCTTCAGATTGTCTTGATGTAGAATGTCAGATAAGGTTATTGATACTGAAATTACATTTCTAGATCGACAGTCGTGAGGTCTTCATGAGAAGTCGTAAGTTGTGAAAATATCTTTCGTTGATGATTGAAATTCTTCATTGAGACTCAATAAAATCCTGCATTCGACGAGCCTTGGCAACCGCAAAGTCAAAGCTTCGTGCCAAGGAGAGAAAAAGCCCATGGCGCTCCGGCAACACGAAAGTAGAAAAGCAAAGAGGCTTTACGATAGTCGTAATATACCTTTTCGATGACCGTATAGAGTGTGGAAGACAATTGGATTCGATATCTTGTTTGGAGACGCCTATTTTCATTTCGGTATTGTCGTAAGATCTTCCAAAGCATTATTCCAACCTCTTATTACTCTTAGAGTTCACATACTTCCCATCAATCTTTCTTCCATCCGGCAATATATTCTCGGTCTTGCTGATACACCACAGTGCGTAGGGGTAAGCGCTATCACAGATCACACTTGTTCCCCACAAGAAGATAGCGAATGGCGACATGACATATCCGTGAGCCTCCCTCCAAAAATACCATTCCCAGCCACAGAGAAGGTAAAGTCCAATGACCGAGCCAAATGCTCTAGTGCCCCTGTCGTTGCAATTAGCAGCATGCTAGACAAGGAGATCCGTGAGAGCCAACCAAATTGTCCAGTTTACGCCGCCAGAGTGCTGTCTTACGACAAGCTGGCATAAGCTAGCGGTAGATAAATACGATTGACAAAGTATGGCGCTCCAAAATCCCAATTCTGTCATATCGGGTCCAACGACACCTTTGTAGAATTTCCCATCTCGTTTCCCGATCTCGTTTTCAATCCACCACTTCGCGAAGGTCCAGTGGCCGAACGTAGCACCAATGACCATGACAGCGAGGATAGATCCTATATTATGAGCAATCTTCGGCGAATGAGTCCACTCATATTTGGCGTATTTAAGCGTATTGTACACCATGCCACAGTCAATAACCAACCAAAGCGTGAAGACAAATTTCTCGAGCCTGGTCTCGGTGACATAGAGCGCGTAGACTATTTCCCAAGAGATGTTTAAAGCAAGGGCGAAGAGGGGCATGCCATATGAACGTGACCGAAAAGATTCGCGAACATAGAGCATATAACTGACAGTCCAAAGACCACCACCAATCTGGAGAAAGAGGCTACAGAGGGGTACAACGTGGGCAGGAACATGGGGGGGGGGAATGTCGTTAGACACCATTATCGATGCGAAAAGAAGTATTCCGTGATGCTACAATGAAAGAAGTGAGACTGATCGATTCTTTAGGGGATCAGTCTTGTGCTAGTCTGACCAAGGCTGCGCGGGGTGATCTCACGGAGACGAACGAAATCTGTGAAGTCCACTATCATATGACACTTGTCCCATGCTAGATGACTGATTATGCCCTCCGCTGCCACGTTTGAAGTACATGCGTCTCGATACGTGTACCGGCCTGAGGCCATTGCCTGGAGACTTTCTACTCCATAAGTACGGCCCCCACGCCTACTCACCGGAATTTTCGCTCACTAAGAAGGTTTAGCGCGCAAACGTCTCAACGACGAGAGCAGCTAGAAATGTAGAAACTGCAGAGAAATGTCATGAGAACCATATGAACAACCCAGTTTAACATCTTCGTTCTGTGACGGTCGACCTTAAGCGCAAACGCGTCGTGTTTGAGAGCACGTTGTGTACTTCTTGATGGACCTCTCTTTGCAGAGAGTTGGATGTTGCAATAATGAACTGAGCGAGAGGTCCAAATTGAGTACTTAGACCATTCTCTTCACATAGTGCATCGTGTTGAGCATCGCTGAAGATGGCTGCGACCAAGGGTGGCGGTCGTTGCTAGCCTGTGACTCTGTGCATTAGATGTCTACCTCTTAGGTACTCCGTATGCAGAGAGAGGGTAATAGAGTGCATGTCAGCAAGTGCGAGAGCGAGAGTAAGCGGTGGCGGGCCTGATCTGCGCAGAGACTGATCCGATGATGAGCCGGATAACAAAAGCTTCAGTGGGTTCTTAAGAACCGTAAATGGCGCGAACACGTACCTTGACCTGATGGGTTGCTTCAGGTACCTTAGACGACTTCCTATACCTAGCTGCCGTACAGGTCCTGGATAAACACTACTACCTCCGTAGCCCAGCTTTTCACCTCTCAATGAGAATTATAGCAACCTTTTCATAGCCGGGATCGACTACTGCCCTACGTGCTGTAGCTCGAAACTGATTCGGATATGGAATACTTAGTGCGCTTCGCGCAGGTTCACACAGGTTTTCACGCAGCAGAACTGGAATCTCTTGCTTCGTTGAATGGCATTGAGCTGGAGATCCTGAAATACAGCGCAAATGTAAGATGAATTTAAGAGTGGAGGCTTTGGGGCTGGGTAAGGCCGGTATCAGAGTCAGAAAGCACTTGATTGCAATCCATTGCCTTCGAATCAACTCGTCTTTCCATTAATCTTTCTATCCTCATGTGACCCTCAGTCTGCCTTTTGAAAATGCTCTTCCGAAAGTTCTCCGAACCTGGTACCAAAGCCTCCATTCCCTACAAACGGATACTTTTGCTGACAAATAGTTCTAGTCTCCGTTCTGTATAGTCTGGCTTGCCTCAGAAGAATCCGCTCGTCGGCTGATATCACGTTCCATTCTTGCGTCTGGCATCTATGAAGTGTGGGGATCAGGCAATGATTATGCTACTCTGCATGAAGATGTACTCTCACGCACGTCCCAAATTCGTCCCAAGTACCGAAAATCGTCTTTCCGGTTCACAGTCGACGGCTATCAGGGTAAACGGAGTCAAGCTTCTCAGAGAGCCCTTATCGAAAGCTTCAGTTATCTGGGCTTTGACGGTCCGATACGAATGCACAATGTTGAGCTCAACATATGTCTCTTCGAGGAATACCAGGCCCATGCCCCAGAGCCTGAACGTGTCTTCCTCGGCCGATGGCTTGCTGAGAGTTCTCGGGCAGCAGTGACTAAATACGACCTAAAAAAGCGGCATTACATCAGCACTACGTCCATGGATGCCGAAGTCGCACTTGTCACTGCCAACATGGTACAGGCTCAGCCAGGAAAGCTTGTCTATGACCCATTCGTTGGGACTGGGAGCTTGCTCATTGCCTGTGCACATTTCGGCGCTGTGACAATAGGGAGTGATATTGATGGACGCTGCATAAGAGGCAAGGCTGAAAGGCACATCGTCAGCAACTACCAGCAATATCAGTTGCTACACCGGTACCTTGATGGCTTCATTTCGGACTTGACCCATTGTCCACTACGGCAGACAAGATTACTTGACGGCATTGTGTGTGATCCACCGTATGGAGTTCGTGAAGGGCTCAAAGTTCTGGGTACCAAAGACGGGTCTGGCAAAGAGGAAGTGATCATCGATGGAGTGCCAGCACATCTTCGACCGAATTTTATCCCGCCAAAGAAACCCTATAGCTTCGAAGCAATGCTCGATGACGTTCTGGAATTTGCTGCAAGCTCGCTTGTCGAGAGTGGCAGACTTTGCATGTGGATGCCCTCGGCGAATGAGGATGAAGTCGAGCTTGAGATCCCGACTCACCCAGCTCTTGAAATCGTGGCTGTATGCGTACAGCCGTTTAATAAGTGGTCACGAAGGCTACTAACCTATCGCCGGCTACCCGACGCGGATATCAGAGACGAGACCCCACGTGCAAAAAAGGAACAAGCAGTAGGCGCCCATGCAGATGAGTTGAACCGATTCCGTAAGAAGTACTTCGAAGGTTTCAAGACAACCTCGAAGGACATCTAAAGGCGATCTGGATGTTTGAAGTAATTTCGGCGAATTTATTATCTTTGGACATCGAACGGGGTAAATGGGCCAAGAGAGAACGCGGAGATACTGTGTGCGACTCATACGGCAGTGCAGCGATAGATAGGAGTGGACGTTCAAAGGATTGTTGTATTAGGACCTTGGCCTATCTAGGGAGTCGTTAGCATTCACGTCAGGGCGTGAACGGAGAGGAGCTCAGACAAGCTGAACCCCGCTGATGTCGCGGGATAGCCAAGTACTATACCCAAGGCGACAGCTTTTTTATGTACGATATGCACATATCTCGTAGCCCCTATGTACTCCTCCCTCCGTCCCTCCGTCCCTCCATCCTCCTCTACCTCCCTCTCTTTCAACCCTAGAAGCCCCCCTATTACTGCTCCTCCTCCTCCAGCCCCAGCCCCTCTCCCTCACGCCACCTACTTCTTCGCCGGAATCCCCAACGCCGTCCCCCCAATATCCCAACCCGCCCCCTTCCCCTCCACCTCAAACTCACGCACCTGCATACACATCCCCTCCAACGTCGTACACACACCCCGATACCCCAGCCCACCCTGCTCGACCGCCCTCTCCGCCTGCGCCCCCGACGCAAACTGATGTATGCAGCTACTCATCATCGTACCCGGCTGCACCAACGCAATCAGCCCCGTCGGCTCGCGCAGCCCCAACACGCGCCCCAGGAACGGCAGCGCGTGCAGCGTGAGGATGTACGCTTCGATGCCGTGCGCGAGCAGCAGCATGAGGATCGGAGGGAGGGCCGTCGTCTGGCACCTGCGCAGGACTTCGAGGAGGTGGTAGATCGAGTTGAAGGTCGGTGGCGGGTTGGGGTCGGTGATGGCGAAGGCGCGGCCGCTGGGGGGGGTGGAGGTGGGAGAGGGGGGAGGTGGGTGGGCGAGCGCGGCTTCGTAGAGGAGGTGGGCGAGCGAGATGTTGGCTGCGTGGACGGAGTTCTGGGTGCAGTGCGCTATCCAGCTGGAGGAGGGGGAGGGAGTTGTTAGTGGGGGGATTGGAGAGGGTGGGGATGGGATGGGATGGGATGGGATGGGATGGCGACTCACGATTCTATCTTTCCGCGGTCCATGTGGAAGCTTATACAGAGGTCGTGCCGGTTACCGTAAACTTGGCAAGCGGGTCGTATGACGCCTGTTCGGAATGAGGGTTCGTTGGCTTTCAGCACCAAGTCTTCTGCTTGGGCTTTCGTCATGGCATAGTTGGCGAAGTAGGCGCCATGAGGTCGGATATTCTGGTCCTGATCGGGATCCTTGAAGACTTGGACATAGTTGTCGGGCATCTTCTTCCATGGCGGTATCCAGAAATTGACAGGACGGATTGAAATAGATCCAGAAGATGTCGCTACCAAGATATCCGCCCCGACCTTCTTTGCTGCCGACATTACATTCTCAGTCCCAGTCACGTTGACCTTGGACACTCGATTGATGAGCGATATACTGCGCTCGCCTGGCCGAATTGCAGCTGCAGTGTGAAAGACGGTCAGAGGCAATGACGCGACCTTGGAAGGCCATGGCTTTTCGAATGCCGCAGTGGTAGATTCGATAGACGTGATGTCTGCTTGAGCAAATTGCACATCTTTAGCATTCCCCCTGCCCAAGTCTGTTCGAACCGGCTTTCGGAAGTCGACAATGCGAATGCTTTCGGGTGGCTGGCCCCGAGCCAGTAGATGAAGAACGATGAAGCCACCGACGAGACCAGATCCACCAACCACAACATAACGCCGTTGCAGTGCTGGTGGAAGGTGCGCTGTAAAGTCAATGGGGTTTTCACATACCTGTCTATAGGTCCTGCGGATTTGTTCATCAGTCCACTCAGGAGCAGACAACTTTCGAGCTTCCTCCGGAACGTGCTTAAGACCGTTGTTCACGTGCCATAGGTACAAGATCAGTAAGACGAGGAAAACGCCGATCACATATGGTGTAACCATGGCACAGAGGGTGGAGGATTACGAAGCGTCCTAAGGTGACACAGGGCAGCCGCAAAACTCATGCATTGAAGAAATTGTTCGCTCAAACACTGATGGATCAAGAAGGATTTAGAGAAATCTGGTTCGGCCAGCTGGAGTGCTAACTCAAGGCTATGGTTGGTGTTGGCCAAATGGAAGAGAGGACCTAATTAATGACCAATCAGAGACAGCCTTTTTCTTTATTTAGATCTGCCTCACGAAGATATTCTCTGTGCATTTCGCATTCGCTGTCTAACCTTATTGCAGGAGTAGTAGCCCATTCTGCTAAAGTTGAAGATAATGAAATAGACATAGCGGTCGACGGTTGCATAGCAGATTGTTGATGATAAGGTAATGTACAATATAATTCTACATAGAAAAGGGACAAAAGTGCCCGTAGTCGACCAACGCTTACGCTTTAACGCTATCAATCGAAGTTTGGTATCATACCTCGCCACTCATACTGGACGGGCTAAGGCCACGTTATTCCTCCGCGCGTCTCCGCGACACCGGAAGACGCTTACCGGTATTCCAGGCATGCAACAGCCCTTGGACATTTGATTTCCTGGTCAGACATCCAAATCTAAGGCTGTGCACCGGCAATTTTTGGCGCGGGTATCTTCTCCATGTCTTGTGACGTTGGGATGTCAGGCTGCCAGTACAGCGCTTCGTCTGTATCCATAATCGGATCACTTCATCACAATTCCCGGGACCTCTACACCTTGCCTTGCGAGTTGTAAGCCGTCAACCTGTTCGTCATGTATTAGCCTTGTCTCGGTGAAGTATGGCTCAACAGCCGATCCTGAAAGGTTGAGACTCACATGAACAGCTCCCACGTAACCCCATTCCAGACCTTCTCCTCCCACACCTTCTGGTCCTTCCCTTCTCCCTCGCTCTTTTGCTCCACTGTCCATGGCTTAGGCTCCCAGCTCTGTACCTTTGCCCATTTCTCAAACATTTTACGCCAATAGCATGCCTGCGCCGCGGGTGTCAAATAGCGCTCTTTGAGTAGCTCTTTCGCGTTGCGGGCAATATTCTCCGAATCCTCAGGGTGTGAGAGGTGGTGTGACATGACGTCCGGCAGCGTGACGAAGCCATCAAGTTCGATGACGTTTTGGTCAGGGCCAGATGACTGCAGAAGGTGGGTAAAAGTTTCAATCCAGTATGGACGTCGCATGAGGACTACCGAGGCGCAGTTGAGGATGTATTTAAGACGGCCGGAGTAGCTATTTCCTATAGATGGAATGTGACTTAGCGCTTGTACTCTAGAAATAGACAGGACAGAATTCTTCTTTTTGAAGAGAAATTCGAAACTTTATTGGGTGTTTGGATGTTGTCGCTTGAACCGGATCACTGTAAGAGACATGGTGCACAGTGTGGGAAACAAGCCTGCTGTACGCTTTGTACGTATAACGCGGCATAAGGGAAATGTATCCGAGCAAGAATACGAGTTCGCAGAAAGTGACTACAACGAAGGAATGTTTTAAGTACGTACCTTCGGTCTGGACCAGATATTGGTAGTCGCAATGGTCGACCATACGAGTGAAGTTCCCTGGACGACCCCAGATGATGGCCTCTATATCTGCCCATTCGTGTCCTTCGGCAGCTCTGAGAAGGTCGTGCCTCTCTTCATTTGAATCGGAGCCTCTCCAGAATGCTAGCTGCTTCTTTTTTGAGAAGTCCGACTTGTCCTCCAGTTCTCGCACGAACTGCTGATAGGAACCGACAATTTTATTATCCCATGCCCAATAACCAAAGTCAGGCATCACCCAGTGAGATTCATCTTCCGGAGCACGGCAGAGTGTCCAAAACGGCGCGGGATTCCATTCAGCATCAGCAAGAGAGAACACAAACTCAACATTAGGGATGGGACCCTGGTGAGCAACGATGACTCGGTGAATGGAGCCCAGGATGGCCATCATGCGGGGAAGATCGAAAATGCCAGGCTCAACGGTAATATGAGTCTGCATGATGTAAAGTTGATGATCATAAATCATTGCTCGGACAACATTTCCTCTTTCTGTTATGTTCATGTCATCCTCAGAGATGCCTCTATCCTTGTAATACATGGCCGCTCGATCGATCTCCGCGTAATAATCGGGGAAAGCATTGTCGCATTGCGAGTCGGAGAGACTGTAGTCGAAGCTATCTCGCGCTGGGTCAAATTTCCACTCCGACTGACCGCTGACGTGAGTATTTGAAGAGTGCAAGCCGGTCGAATGGCTACCTGGCACGCGATGCTTTGAACTATCTTGACTGTTCGATGCAAGCTCATCCCGCAACGGAGGAAGTGCACCGGCAAGGGTTGCGGAGGGCGTGCAAGCACAGGTCGATGCTGTGCCAATAGCGGAGGATCCCTTGATCATCGAAACAACGCTGCTGTCTTGGGGAGACATTGTCGCTAATCTGTCACCGTTTATTCGATCTTTCCAGTCGCCATTATTGTAGCGCGACTTTTGCCATGAAGATAGGGTGTACATGCGCTCATAATCCCACGATTGAAAAGTACCCATGCTCAATACCATGAGAAAGAAGAAAGCAACGATGAGACAGCATGATAAAACAGCAAATTGCGCCTTTTGCGTCGACCTTGGACTACCGAGCAGCATGATAAAGGTAAAACCGTCCGAGCTAGCAGTCGAGAATCGATTCGTCGACGTCCCCGAATGAATGCAAACCAGAACACCGTCCCTTTCGTGACGGGGCGAGTCAAGGACTATCTAGGTATTAGTAGACATAAATCCCATCACTGCTCCATTCCAAAGCCTCTTACTTGTTTTCAAGGAAATGCAACAATATGAAAAATCTTTGTTATATGTTCTGTTCTTTGACCAAAACTAGGTATCCTTGTGAGGGTTGGCGAGGGTGTGGACGTCAATGAGTATTGTTGGAGCGGTTGTAGACGTGTTGCAGTTCTGGTCTCCCAGCCCACTGAAAGGCTGGACGGACAACTCTTGCTTCCTTCTACGATAATGTTTTTTTTTTCTTTTGAGGAACTCACTTAGGAGCTAAGATCTGTAGGGATAGAAGAAGAGAAGGAATGGACTGAGCGACGCGAAGAAAATTCACAGATAGTATAGGACTAACGAATGAGGGGATGTTACGAGTGATAAGATGTACGAGTTTTAGTTGGCTGCATAAGGGGCGAATGGTAGAGAGGCTTGGAACAGGACGTAAGGTGACATGGATGATGGAATTTTGACCCCGGTGAGGGCTTACCTAGACGACCAACAATACTGACCAAATACTTGTCATCAGGTAAGGCCACGGCTTCCGCCAATTGTGTGATGCATGGGGCAAATATAGATGGTTTACCTACGCTTTCCTTCATCTGGAGGCTGAGTGATGGCTGTATTTCCTCCTTAAAGGAAGTAGCCGTAAGCGAGACGGGAAGTGCATGATTTCTGGCCTCTTGCATGATCTGGGCAAACACAGTACGCCGCTGCCAGAGACTGGCGCCTGATTTGGAATGGATACCTCTTCGAAGGTCTGAATTACTCAATCTTTCAGATCCTCACTCGGCATCCTGATGAGCTTCATGGAAAGGTATTGTGAGAAGAGCGAGTGGCAGTGGCGAGCTGAGCAGAGCGAGGGTGTGAAAGTCAGCGGCGCAGAGTGCCAAGTTCCCTGAAAGTGCCAAGCATAATCGGCTTCATCCGTTCTAAACCTAATCAAGACTAGGCGCTGGCAGTATGTGAGGTAGCCACAAAAAGTGCCTTGCATGTTACAAGGATGAGCGATCAACCGTCGGTGAGGCGCACAGAAAAGATTAAGTGCTGCTTGCGAAGGCTTGTTAAGGCTTGCTGTAATGAAAGTCAAATCCTTCCATAAGCAGCATCATGGTCCGAGATGAGCTGGCTGCACAAAGCCATCCCTGGCCCACTCCTCCCTCCACCTGTGACAGCCTACATAGCGACCACATCCAATCAACTCAGAACGCCATCTGCTGTGCTGTCGCATCCCATCAAGTAGGTCAACTCGTGACGATGCAATACGCGTGCCAAATCACACTCCCACCTGCGCAGGACCCCATCCTGGCCTCAATGACGTGCTCGAGATGGGCCGTAATTCTGCTCGCTCAAGGCGCTCCAGAAAGCTATTTTGGGTGGTTAGACTCCAAAAACGATCTTAGCATCTCATCCGTGGAGAGGGCGCCTTGAAACGCGGCAGGTTTCTCTGATTGGTCTATTCTTGTGTTTCCGGCTGGACTGCGCCACCCAGTAGAGTAATAATCTCACTCGAGTACGGAGTACGGGGTAATCAGTACCGTAATACGGGACGCAGAGAAGGACGGGGGGCGCATGGATCAAAGCTTCTGTATCTACAAGCCTAGCCAGATACGAGATTACCGCGCATGATGTGCACAATAAGGTAGTACCCGTGTTGTTGGGCCATGCACGCTACGCTGACCCAAAATTGGTGGTTGGCCCTCGAGACGGCATGGACTGCTGGCAGCCGCCCCCCTGCTCATTGTGGCTAACTCTTCCCCAAGCCCTATCCTTCGAATAGCTTCTCGCCTTTTCGTTCCACAGCAGATGGGAAATTGGCATCGACACTCTACCTACAAACTGAACGGAACCCTCGCGACGCCATGAATATGTGGGCGCATGCTCTTCATGCCGTGACACGCCAGACAAATCATCATCGACGGATGCATAATCGACGCTACGGTGCAAACAGTTGGAGAGATCTGGTTGACTGGACGCCGTCGATCCAAGATCTGGACGCTTTTCCCTGGGCTTTGTTTTCCAGAAATTCGACGAAATTCGTCCCGCCCGCTGACCATGGGATTGTGGCCCTTGTCACTTTACAGACTGGAAGGAACTAGTTACCGGAAGTTGACACGGTTATGATGACCTAGAATTCCGGCCAACTGTACAAAACATCGCTCAGATTAAGGTATCCGCATAATCCTGAACGCATAAATCACCGTGATACTAGTTGACAACCTCATTATGATTCAATTTCGTGGTCAAGAGTCTCATTTAGAACTCGGGCAAATTGCCCAACCTGGATGGTTTGACACATCTGCGTGGAGCTTCCTGGTCGAAGACTCCACATCCACTCGTCATGTGCAATTCGTGATGATTTTCCACAGCCGACAGGACGGCATAAGGACCCTCCTTGAGATGCGCTTTCTACCATTGTTCAAACATTTGTTAGCCTCGCACAAAATCACGCGAAGTGGTGTATGCGTCACACCTTCACGGCTAGTTGATACAGAAGGAACTTCTCTAAGATTTGGCCTCTAAATCACTGCATTGTCTATCAACTCCTAACAAACCCACAGTCTCCAAGGTATCGCAACTCTCTTTGCGATGCATTCCTGCTAGTTGCTTGCCTTGGAACTCCTGCCTCCCAGTCTCATATCTAGAAACCGTCCTTTATCCCTGACTTTGAGGGTATTTGACCCTTTCTATGAGGTTCGGCATGTCCAGTCTGCAGACTCGCTTCCTTTCATTGCCACCGCTTGCGTTTCTTACGGGGAGATTGATCCACGACCTTGGTCGCTTGCAATTTATCGTTCAAATGGCCTTCGTCGTCAATTTCCAAAGGAGCAATTTGCACAGGAGCAGTTTGCACAGGAGCAATTTCCTCACGGGCAGATTGCGCAGTGGCAAGATCCTCAGTAGCGATTTCCAAAGGATCAAATAACGAAAGAGCAGTTTTCAAACCAGGAGAGCCCGGATGAGTGGCCTTTCTGGCCTGTTCATTCTTGATGGCCTCGGTGAGCACGGGAAGATGTCGGCTTCGAATCTGAAGAAGCGCGTGAAGGCGCATGGTATTCCAATCCGAAGGCGCGAGAGTATCCTCGGGGAGGACACCGATGCAACAACACAGATTCCAATATGTTACCGTGCCGCTTTCTGTGCTGTCGTCTCTGGGAAGTGCATATCCCCGCTGCAACAATGGTTACTCTCAAGGTCATTTCAATGCAAAAGGCAGCTCGCTTACAAAATCAAGAAAGTCCTCCGCGAGCCTGAGAGTTACATCATTGCCATTCAAGCGATCCTTGTATGCTCTATAAGCGAGACTGTAGTTCTCTGCACTGCGATATGCACGCGTCGGATCCAAAAGCTGTAACGTAGAGATTTTTTCTCCTCTACATGCCTCGTTCCTCAAGCAAACAAGAAACCAGTGGCCTTGCCAGTGATGATGTATGACGAGGACCATTCTAGCAGTTCCAGCGAAGGCGTCAAATTTCTCATCCTTGCCGCCTCCAGACTGCTCTGAACAATGGTCTAACACGACCTTAATGTCATCTGGTATGGAGAGAGAAGCAAGCACATATTTCCAGAAGTTCATTGACCATGGACGTCCCGGACCAGTAGCGAGGGAATGCGAATGAAGCTTTTCTTCTCCAGGAAAAAGCACAGAATCTTGGGTCTGGAGCCTAATATTGCTCTCTGCTATGAGGTGTTCTACAGAAGCATTGATTTCTTCTTCCAGACTTGACTTCTCAAGTCCGCCTAATACCAAAGTGTTAGCGGGTCAGTGTTTGAAGACGCGGTTGAGATGGTGATTACATTGGAAGTACTTATGCTGCAAATCTTGCACTTGAATGCGTTGCTTATTGAGGTCAAAGTACGGACCAGTTTTTGGCGCAGTCGAAGCCATGGTTTCTTTCACCCGTGGCTATGGGCTTCTTCGCTTGCAAATATCACAAGATATTGACCCGAGAGAGAATGAGATGAGGGACTGGTCAAGTATTGGCGTTGCGTATCGCCTGGCAATAGATCACCGTATCTATAAAGAGAAGATCAAGTAAAGCGAGGATGAAGTTTTGGATGAAGTTTACAAGGAGAACTAAGCGAGAAGTGAGAAGGCTTTGATCTCGTGAGTGCTCCTCGAGCCTTCAGTTTCAGGATACGCAAGCTGGTTTTTGGAGCTGATTGAGCCCAAAGTGAGAAGGTAATAATGCTGATAACTGACATGTCTTGGATGATAGGCAGCTTCAAGGACCTTTGGAATCACGATTTGACAAGATTGGTGCAAAGCCCGTATAGAGCTGACAGTACGCTATTTCTCAAACAGCAGTTGATGTCCAACCCTCGCAGTATGATAAGCACTCTCGAGTAAACTAATCAAAGCGCTCAATAGGAAGGATGTTCTCATAAGCCGCTGCACCCATTTCAGAATATGGCTTCCCAGAAGAAACGAGGTATGCCTTTGCATGTACTTGGTCAGATAACTTTGTTAGCAGTTACTGACATGAAATCAGAGAAGAGGATGGATTCTCTAGAATCTAGGTAGTAGCTGAAAGCTATATACACCTAGCGAATAGGGATGAAACTGCCTCCTCTCGTCCCTGGTAACTGCTTGCCTCCAGACCAAACTGTGCTCCACCTGCCAGAATCGATAGCATCGATGAATCACGTAACAGTTACTCTGAATGCATCAATTGCTATTTGATTCTTATTGAAGCAAACAAGTATTCGCAAACGACTTCGGTCACATTCAGCAATTGAGCATTCTTAATCCCTTCACAGACAGGCGGACGGATGATGAGCACGACAAAAAGCAGGAGCGGACTTGATATCGAGTCCCAGGCCACTTACGGCGATGTTGCAAATGACTACACGAATCTTTACCTGGAATGGACTTCAACAAGATGGACTGAGATATCGAAAGCACGCGTCCACTGCTTGTATCTACTCTGGACGGCTATTAGAAATTGTTCTGCTTCGATAAGTGAAAAATTGACTCGTAGGGACTTTCGAATCGGGCAATGCCACAAAGGATCGTGGTGATCCCGCACGAACGCTTGACCAAAAGCGCCGAACCCAGCTTTGCGCGAGCACGCGTCAACTTATGGCTCTCGCTGGCTGCAAAGCGACATTGCCCGGATTCTCCTCAGTCTTACACGGTGGGGGCGAAAAGCAAGCTTATCGTACCTTGTACCAGTTTCCTTCGGTTCGATAACAATATTTCGATACCAGAATCTTTGTATGGCTCACCGGTCAATGGTTTATGCTGCAGATAAGAGGCAGTTTTGTGTCTTTTCTTATCAATCAACAGTCATCGGGAATCGAACTGTATTTTCTTGTATCGATCCAAACATACTCAGGCATGTGGAAGAAGGTCGGCAGACACAGATTGCTGTGCTTCAATATTTACCGTAAAATCATGTCTATAATTAAAGATGGCTCAGCTCCGTGCTAAAATCAACGAGAACGGGGTTTCAGACCATGCGAGACGCCTGATCATCCACCATCAAACCTTCACGATTGGATCAGCCTTATTCGTCGGCGTGTCTTCGCACCGATCAGGCTGATGGTTCAGTATTTCCAAGGTCAATAGGTGGCGTTGGAAGGTCCTGGGCTGAAACCATCCCTATTGCAGCTCAAGGAACCTGTCTCAGCCGTGGCGGCATGTGCACCATTACTGCGTTGTAAAATCTCAGTATGTCTCTTCCAAGTAGCTTCGGAATTTGTTATTCCCAGACTACTAGCAAAACGGGCACAAAGTCTTCAGTCGTATCCCTTTTCTAACTTCTTTGTCTTGCATCGCGAGCTCGATGCTGGACAGGAGCGAACTTAATCTCAAGACGGATGGTACACAGGCCAGCATGGGTGATCAGACTTTTCTACAAGCATGGAGCTTTGAGGATCCGGATAAGTATGACTTTTGCCTCCCAACATGCGTTATCTCTCGCTCATATCCAGCTCCAGTCCTCTAAGCAGGGCATCCGCGACGAGAAGTAGAGAAGACGTCTTCGCCACAACGGCCATCCTGGATACTGCACTACGGCGTATGACCGAACGTGATATCCAAGTAAGCGCAACAATGACAACAGCCTGGAGTCCCACTCTTCCCAAGGGCACCCCAAGAAAGCGGCAAACTACCAGACTTTTTAGTCTTGTTGAGAGGCCTGCTCTTCCGCTCACACCCGAAACTGCAGCAGTATCCCCTATCGCTACTATCCAGGTTGGCACCACTTCGTCAACGGTTTTCGTCACACTCACTTCTGTCACGCTTACTTCCGTCTCTACTGTGGTTACTCTAAGCTCGACAGTAACTCCTACTTCTATCAAGCAAGCCTGCTCTCAGTCATCTTGTAGCTCAACTCCAGCACCAACACTTTCACAGCCAACAGAAACGTCGAAACCATCGTCAGGACTATCCAACGGCGCTACCGCTGGTATCGTGATTGGCGTCTTCTTCGCTCTTAGTATGTTATTCTGTCTCTTTTTTTGGTGGTGGCGACGTTCTGGACGGACTCGTCGCACTTCGCCCACCAAAAAGGGATGGTACAGCGGGATTCTCGGCACTGTCTCGCCGCTCGACAATAGAATCAACGAGAAGCCCGAGCTTGATGATACCGGGACCATGACTGCCAAAAAGGCTGAACTTCATGGGGATGCGATGGTACTCGAATTGCCGTCCACCCAGACCCCAATGAATCCTGTCGAGCTCCCTGAGGACACCGTGGAAAGGGAGAGTGGGCAAAGTTCTTCTGGATGTATAGCAGCCCAAAGGCCGCCTCAGCGCAAGCAGAGCTCGACTTCGTCGACCAGACACCCTTGGCCTGCTAAAATGAAATCGCTACCGTCGGCGATCCCGACTCCTGACTTGCACTCGATGGGTTCGCATGATGAGTTACAAGGTAGAACTCTAGTACCTGCAGTATCTTCGGACCTAGTGGAGTCGGGCAAGCAACAAAGCACAATTGAAGGGAAGACGGGAGAATTAGATAATGAAGAGGCGAAGAGACGAGAAAATTATCCAAAGATCAGGACAAACCTGAAAGACAGGGCAGAAAAGACAGCTTCAAGAGGCATGGGCAACTCTCTACGCACGATCGCAAGATGAGAGGCTGAAGATAGAGTAGGCCGAGTAAGATGTATCACGGAATGAGGATTGCTCCACGAATTGTAGTATACAGACCAAAAACGCCCTAAAACCCCCAATACTTATTTGTACAAGGTATCATAGCCAAACAGTGCGGAAGGCTTCTGGCTTATTTCGTTCACCATGAATCTATTACGACGCTCCGGATCACACTTTGCCCTTAGAAATGGGTGTTTTTGGCCCAGATATGGCCGATAGGGATTAAATGCAAAGCTTCCCCAAGGCTACACGCCTTAAGCGACGCCGCATCCGTATCTCCCACCTCTGCATCTCTTGCCATAAGGAGTACGATAGTTCCTCGGCTAGACCGGACCTTTACTCTTGTCGCTCTCTCCGTCAACATCAATCTCTGTCCATACGCTAATTCCATCATACGCCTTCTGCACACTTTTCTTAATTTCCTCCTGCGTCCTTAGACTCGCCTTCCGCACCGAGACCTGCCGACTCACATTCGCCGGTGGTGCGTTGTGGTCGACCCTTGTAATCATGGTAAATGTGCGACTCCCTACGCGCACTTCCGGCCCTGAGACATCGTTACGCATGCGCAAATAATGTGCTGGCCATGCACTCGCCATCCGAATTCGATCCTTTGACCTTGAGGACCAGGACCTCACGGATCCGAGAATCGATCGATGCTGCTCGAAGAATGAGCCAGAGTTCTGCGATGATTTGCGCGGCCTTGATCTAGGTTTCTGGAGTGGGGTGGTAGACTCCGTCCTTGCCTTGGGGCTGCGACTCGAGCCTGAGTCTGGGCGATCAACAGACCCATAGAGAATGAGGTTGAGGAGCGGTCGGAGGGAGGCAAGGGAGGAGCATATGATCCCCGTGTTGATCTCGACAGCACTCCAGATTTGCGTATTGACGAAAGTCCAGGTAACATCAAGAGACTTGAGGAGGTTGAGCTCGAATTGGATGATGAAGACGAAGCGAGATATGGCCACGCCTATGTCACTGCAGGCCGTCAGTTAAGATCAGCAATGTCGAGCACCAACTAGCTCCAAGCTCGAACGGACGACCTGAGTCGAGCTGAAAAGCCGTTGAGTCCCAAACCCCATCAATGATAGCATTGGGAGCGTGAAGAGTCGAGACTTACAAAATGCCAATGGCGAAGATGCCACATACAGCGAGCTTTTGCGCCCTTGGAAGATTGAGCTGCCAAACCTGGTACATCGGCAGGATCAAGATGGCGATATCCGTCACAATGTTTATGGCTGAGTTCGAGAGATATGCGGGCTCAGCCTGTACCCTACACACAGGTGCCATTGCCGGATTCATCACGGCCTCCATGGAGAATCGCGTCCAGGCGCCCTTCACAGGCGAACAGTCGAAGATCGTGACAAGTAGAAACGCCACTCCCCACGCGGCCACCACGCCGCCCAGGACATAAATCGCAATGCGGACCGTCTTGCTCTCCCGAAAGATACGCCAATACATCACGAGCACCGAGAACTTCACCATGACAATGGTCAGCGTGTAGCTGATTTCGGTGACGAACAGCCCGATGGCCCAGCGCACAGCGGCAGTCGGGGGATCTGGGGCGACGTAAATGTGGCGGCCGAGTCCGTTGTTCACCATGTAGACGGTATCGGTGAAGAAGAGGACCGCCGCGGCAACGAGGGCCGGCAGCATCAGGTAGTCATCCCACCAGAAGGGAAGATGCGATAAGCGGCGGGAGACGAAACGAAGAATGACAATGATGAGTGCGAAGGAGAATGTGAAGACGTTGGCGAAGAGCAGGCCTGGAATGCGGGATTCATGGAGGTGAGTGTGGGGTGGAGGGGTGAGAGGAGACGCCATGGCGAAGGAGATGTTGGAGGAAATTATTACTGAGGTTTTGAAGAAGGCTCGTGCAAGCAAAGATTCAAGATGGAAATGTAGACATCAGAGATGAAATATTGTTCCTACCAAACGGTCATCTCGCGTGCTGGGGGCATAGCCGGTATTTGTCTACACGAGTCGTTGCATCTCAGTGAATTTACTTGGGCCTTCTTGCACGCTGCCAAAATCCCAAACTTCCTCGTGTTTCTCCTCGTGGGAAACCGTCACAGTCATATGTGAGCTTCTTAGCTGGAGTACTCCTAATGGCCAAAGTTGGCGAAGAACAGCAGTCGTTAGAGTAGACCCTGGTGTCAGCCTTGCCTATTGAAACCATAGCGTCGTATATCTTATCCAGATCTCGTCTGTTGAAGCGCGCGGCTCAAGTTGCAACTCTAAATAAGGTTTCTAATTGAGGGGAGGAGTTTGGTGGTGAGGCGAACGATCGACGGGATCGACGAACAGGATCTTCCCCAGACAAGCTTTGCTTCAAGCTCAAACGTCATCTCATCCCCATCACCACGAGACACCGACCACCCTGACATTGTTCGCTCCTACCACGCGTTCCTACCTAAGCGTTTCCTATCGCGAGATTATCTTCCTAGTCTCAGGTCCCATTCGTGTGTTTGAGCCTCGTATTCATCGGCAAGGCCCGGATTCCGTGAGCCCTAAAATGACATCTGAAGTATTGTTTCTTTTGTGATAAGACCTCTAACCATTCCTCACGACGATGCCCTAGATCCTTTCTCACGAAAGCTGTTTGTGATCGAATTGCCAATTCTTGACCTCTCGAATCGCAAAATACTGTCGCCTCAATTCAGCGACAGATTGACTAGACCATCGCAGATAAGTTTCCCATTACGATCCACCAGATCCATCTCCTCCAGGAACGTCCCCAAATGCTCCTCCATCCCCAGCGCCGACATCTCCTCCACCAGCCAATCATGCGAGACTTGCTCACCGACAAGGAACCTCTTCGTCTCCTATACACAATCTCATCAGCGTCCCTTCAAAACCCACGCACTCCCCCATCAAAACAGAAAAGAGTCTCAGCAATGCCTACCCCATAAACCTCCCTCATACAAATCAACCCATCATCCGCCGCCAACACCACCGACCTCAACCAATCCACCTTCCGAAACCCCTTCGCCCGCATATAGCGATACCCCTCCTTGACCGTCTCATTCAGCAGCCGCACCGTCGCATCCAGATCGCGTATCCGCCGGCGATGCGACTCTTCAGCGCCAAGTGGGCCGATATGCCGCTCGTAGTGCACGCTCAGCGCGTCCTGGATGGCGTCGACGTCGCGGCGTGACGGCCGCGGGCTCGAGTGCAGGTACACCTTGCGGCACGAGATGAAGTCCTGGAAGGCGCGGTCGAGCCGCGTGATTGCGGAGCTGTACAGCGGGGTTATGGTGAGGGTGTGGCGGGCGGGGGCGCCGTAGAGGATGCGGCTGAGGACGTGGAAGGTGGTGAGGGTGCGTTTGAGTTCTGTGCGCGGGGCAGTGAGTAGGGATGGGGTGGGGTGGGGTGGGGGCGGCTGGGTGTGAAAGGCGAGAACATACTGACTTTGAGTAGGTTCCAGAGCTGGTTCTCTTCTTCGACGGTGAAGTTGGGTCTTCTGATGCTATCGTCAGTGAAGCTCATTGCTGTGTAAGGAAATGGTATGCGGAGATTACCCGTCATTCCATAGGTCGTCTAGCTCGACTGAGGCCATGATGATGCTCTGTTAAGGAGTGGACGCTGTAAGTCGATGAATGCTGACTTGAAATCGAATCGTGAGCGAAGCAGGGCATTACCAATATCCATAAATGTGGAAGAATGAGTAAATGCTGCAAAGCAACACTCTCGATGTGACGGGGATGAGTTTAGGCGTGTTTTCTCCCATATTGTGTGAGGGGAATGGTAAGTGAATGAGTGAGTATCGCAACACGACCTGAAAACTTTACTTTAGCACCAAGAACACCCTAATCTCCAGCTTGTAACACTGCTGAAGTCTCCTTCATATAGCCTAGTACAGCGTGATGTTGACATGGCTGGCGGAGATGAGACGATGGTCTCGCAATAGCGATCGATTTCACTTCGGATTATGTCTTTTTGTTTATCATCATATCCAACAGCATCATATTATCCCACCTGAGTGAAGACTTTGATATTGCTTCCATCCTCTCGTAGCTAGTAACACTAGAACGCTCAATATTTTAAACTCATATATTCCTATTATTCAACACTTATGAGAGTGAAGTGAGACAACTGAATCTAAAGAAGCTTATCCAACAATCCGAGAGTAGCAACAACTTATCATACACTACCGAATGCAGAGATATATCCTATTATATACAAGCTTATACAAGCCTCTCTATACCCTCACTCATCCTTCTCCCTTCCCAATCTTCCTTATCCGATCTTCCTCCTCCGCATCCAAGACGAAGCGCCTCATCCGCTCCGCAATCCTCTCATCTAGCACCACCCCATCCAACCACATACTCTCCGCTCTCCGCTCCCCCTTCTCCTCATCCTCCCCCCACCGCTTTTCCCATTCCTTCCTCACACTCTTCGGCCAATCCCGCTCTTCCCAGTCCAAAGATTTTGCTTGCTCGCTTTGCTCTCCTTCGGCTCCCACTCCGGCACCTTCCCCACTCCCATGGTCCGCTGCTGAAGTAGAACTCCATGGTTCTGAAGCAGATGAGGATAAGGAAGAATTTTGAAATGGCCGAGACGAAGCGAATACGGCGGCCGCGACTTCACGGCCAATCTGGTCCGCGAGGTAGCGCCGGGTGAGGTAACGCCCAAGACGGATGCGTGTGTTGAGAAAGCCGAGAATGTGGGGGTGAGGGATTAGAGCATAGGGACCGAGCGTTGAAGGGAGGGTCGGAGGAAGAGGGGAGGAGTTGTAGGCAGAAGGAGGAAGGTAAGGAGGAGGTGGCGTAGGTTTTTTTGGTTTAGATTCGGACTCAGACTCGGACTCGGAATCAGAAGGTTCGCTTTCATCGGGTGCGGATCCTGGGGGTTGAACGGTGGGAGGAGCGTCGTCGGTTTGGGTTGTGGAAGGTGAGCCAGAGAGGTTGTCTATAGGGTC
This sequence comes from Viridothelium virens, assembly GCA_010094025.1. Classification (NCBI taxonomy): domain Eukaryota; kingdom Fungi; phylum Ascomycota; class Dothideomycetes; order Trypetheliales; family Trypetheliaceae; genus Viridothelium; species Viridothelium virens. The sequence continues at coordinate 254,755 of ML991795.1, forward strand.
GGACAATGGTGTTGAAGTTGACTCTGGCGTTGAAGACAGCTGCCAGGGCTCTCCTCCTATCGCACTTTGGTCCGTCGTTGAAGGCTGACTCTCATCGCCTCCCTCCTCTTTCGGTCTCTTCAGAGGTCCCAGCCACCCCTCGTGCAGCCCCCTGACATACTCCTTCCAAACATGCCTCCCAATAACAATATCCCCTCCGATACCCTCATACTCCTTCACTCCATTTAGCTCTCTCACAGATTCAATTGCGTCTTCTTTATTTGCCTCTTCCTTGCCCCATTGCTCCAGATCTGCTTCATCAAGCACTACCCCCTCTGCCTTTCTCCTTTTCCGTCGAATCCTCTCGGCGGTCCCAGCCCTCACGTCTCCTTCCCTTCTACCCTCAACAACATCCCAGTCCACACCACCCTTCTCCAATACAGGACGTACATACTCGTGGAAATGTTCGCGCGCAATCCTGAGGCCGTCGCCCGGTGGTGCCGCAAGGTAGACAGTGAGACGTCGAGGCATCTGCTTCGTCGACAGAGGATCCTTCTGTAGATGCGAGACTACGCGGGCCCATTTTTCCTGGCTCTTTCTCTTGTAGTGCCGGTCGTAGAGGATGGCGCAGGTGAAGGAGGTGGTGATGGTTAAGAAGATAAGCCAATTCCGCGATGGAAGTTTAGGCTTCCAGTTTGGTATACCTATGAAGAGAATCATTTATCAGTCATTTTGTTGCTATACGGTCCTGGACATGTTGAGGGAGCTTGAGACTCGGCATACCTAGCATACGCAAGGCCGGATTCTGCCTGGGCGCCGCCTCCGCTGCTTTCGCCGTGGAACTGGCATTAGGGCTACTTGAAGTGGACGACTTTTCTGAGGATGAAGGTGATGCATTTTGGCGCGGTGGTTCGGACATGGCCTGCGCCGCAAGCTTTGGGAAAGACGATAGAGAGTTTGGGAATCTTTTTTGACATTGCCCAGGGTCTGAAAAGCTTTGACCTCCTTAGGCTATCCACTTCCAATCCACAACTCCGCAGTCTTTTTCGGGATTTTTGCATTTACTGTCTCTATGGTTTGGGGAAATTTATCATGAAAATAGATACAATGAATATTAGGGTCTTTCGAAAATATCCCTCTAACCCACAATGGCAGGTTATATTTCCAACGCTTGTTTGTTAAACCGCTTAAGATGATCGCAAAAAAGAAAAGAACCAAAAGTCAAAGACATATACCAAGAACGTAAGGGATATCTTGCTGCCAAAATCGACAGGAACAAAACCACCAAACACGAACGATGAGCTCGAACCAAACCGCAATGCCATCGCTCAAACCCATTTTCCTCACCCAACTCTTCGTCGTTCAACCACTCATCCGATCTCCATTCCTATCTATCGACTGTGCGTCCCCTTCCCATCAAACTCGTACTGCGCTTACTGCTCATGCGACTCGCACCCCCGGCACTCCCATTCGTCCCCGCCCTCTCCACCCCCTTCCCACCCGTGCTCCAGCCATCCCGTCCTTCTCGCCTCAGGTACTCCGCATACAGCCTATTCCCCGTATACTTCGCGCTCGCCGCGCCCCCAGGACTCGCAACGCTATGGTGATTAGCCGCACCACCTCCACTACCAAGTCCCGCCTCATGATGCGCGAGGTTCTTCATGCTCAGCTTCGCCAGCACATTCAACTGCCCCGTGATATCCTCCTGCTCCACCATAACCACCATCCAGACGCCGACCTTGTCGTCCGAGCCCATCAGCGGCGTGCAGTGGATCCAGCGAACCCGCCCTTCGGACCCCGCATGGCTGCCGTTGGTCCCGCCGCCGACGCCGCTGCCGCCGAGGTCGAAGTCGTCGTTGCTGGGGTTGGAGCCGCCGCTCGGGTGGTGCACGTGCGCGTTCTGCTGCTGCTGCTGCTGCTGCTGCGCTTGGGCTTGGGCTTGCGCGCTCGTGAGCCAGGAGATCTTGGCTGTGACGCTGACGCCGTGGGAGAGGGCGTCGAGGATGCCGTCGCGGACGTGTGGGGGGCCGCCGATGCGGTCGAGGAATTTGGATTGCATGAGGCCGGGAATGCGCAGGGCGGGTGAGGTGAAGGTGATGCGGAGGGAGGGCCAGGGTCGGACGAGGAGGAACTGTTGATGGAGTTAGCTTTATGTTGGAAGCGTTGGTCAAGGTATGACTCTGGAGATTGGCGGGACTTACATTCTGGTAGACACCCGGTAATCTCCCTGAGCTACCGAGTTGTGGGTGCGCCCAGAGACTGCGCTCTTGCGCCGATTCCATACCTAGGATCCGTCTTTGCGGTCTTGTACCATCTCTTGTCCCTGGTCGGACTGGTGTTGATGACTCGCTCCCACGGCTATAACTTCGATCTCGCTTCTTGACTACCTCGACCTCTTCGTTCGTAAGCAATTGACCCAGCTCTCCCATTGTCGCTAATGGTGTTTTATGTTTTTCCTTCTCCCCAAATCGTGCTTCAGCCTTGTCTTGCGTGAGAAGTTGTTCAAACGATTCGAGACCTCGACCACCGATGATGAGTTTACTAACGTCGATTTGACAGCCGATAAAATAGCGCACGTTACCCTTATTATCGTAAAGCGGTGCAATCATGACTAGATTCATGAACGGAGACCCATCCCTCCTGTAGTTAAGTATCGTTTCGCAGATTTCTTGACCTGCACCTATTGCTTCTATCAGTCTTCTCGTAGCAGCTGGCTGTGTCTTCGGTCCTTGAAGAAATCGACAGTTTCGACCGATAACATAATCTTTGCCATATTGTGTAGTATTATAGAACTCTTCAGATGCATAGACGAGCGGATTGTCTGCGACAGAAGGATCGCTCAAGCAGTATACCTCTGCCAGACCACTGACCATCTCCCGCATTATTGGTGCGTTGTTGCCGGTGATTTCTTTCACAAGACATTCCGTCACAAGCTGCACAAGGCGGTAGGTGATGTAGGCTGGGAGGGCCTCCTCAACGACTTCCTCCTCTGTTCTTCTAGATCGCGCTTCGAATTGGCTGTCTAGGTGTGCCGCTATTTGGTCATGGCCCAATGATGGACCCATGCTATGAGCGACAGCATTTGCATATTCTACCGCCTTTGTTGCTTTTTGCGATTCCAGAAATCGAGCTAGGATAGGTTCGTCTTGTGGTCTGTAGTTGCGCAGGAATGCGTTGAACCGTGAAGCTTGCGTCGGGTCTTGTAAAATAGCTTTCAGATGGTCGCTAGAGAACAATCGTTCCGACAATGCCTCGACGTTGGATTGCGAAACTGATGGTAGCGGCGGTTTGAGGTCATACGATTGAATTTCGTCGGCCGGAGAAAGATCTTGGGTCGTCGGATCTGTGGGAGCTGGATCTTTCACTTCGTCCAAGGGATCGCCCAATGCATTGTCCTGATCAAAAATCGATGACGGGGTATCAGATGCGTCCGTAATTGGAGACATTGTGGGACGCGGAAGCTCATTGGGATCACGAAGATCTGGTCCGTGATTCGAGTGAGGGACTTGATCATTGGGAAAAGGTATTAAATTTGAGGCACTAAAGACAGAGACCGGCATGGTCGGACTCTCTTTTCTGAAATCGAAAATAATGAGGTGACTCGATCATCAGTTATGACGCCGTCACTCATCATGCAGCCACACTGCCGGACCACGAAACGTCATGGAATACCCCGGATCTGAAACGAGATAAAGTTCAGACTCGTTAGAAAGAGACAAGAAGGATGAGAAAGAATGTGCGAGGGGCCTTTTATGAAGATGCGAAAAAACAATTAGCCTCGCACATCGTATGAAGGAGCCGTACCGGGAAGATTTATATCGAATCACTCCCTGTCATTATTTGCATGTCGTTGATTATCCTGAAGGCTCATCATCGCGTGTACCTGCTCCTAGCCCCAGCCACCCGGTTGGACTAAGGGCGTAGCCGCATTCAGCTCGATACCGAGGGTGCGTGGGTGGGCGGGAAAGTTTGGAGCTCGTTGCAGAGCCTGGGCTGGCATGTTTGGAGGAGTGGAGCCGTACTTGGACAGGGGGACCTGCCAGCTCGAGCCCAGATTACCTACGAGGCGTGCAATAACAACTCAAGAGGAGCTCAGGCTTCGAGCGTGAATCGTCAGTGGAGTTTGGAGGATGGGCGGGAAGGATGCGCCATCTACTCCGTAGTGCCATCAGAGATTAGCAGATGCATCCGCGATCCAGCCGCCGATCGTAAAATCGCTTTCGATACTGAACTACGTACCTATGTCCTCCGTACATAAGCACGATAAGCTACACCAACACCAGACTGAGCAGCGATAATTACGGAAATTTGGGATTGGGATTTCTGGGGTAGGCTTGACTGCGAATGGGATGAAAACCGGATCTAGGCCACAATGACAGCCGCTAGCTTGGAGTTTGTTTTGTTCCTGGTGTTTTACCGTAACGTCATTAGAAGTCCAATCGGTGGACGGTCCCCAGGGCACGCTAGAATAATAATACCGTGTGGCTTAAGGGGCTGAAGGTTTGCCAGGTGTTGGAATAGCTTCTGCTTCCGGTCTGGCATAACAGCTAATGGGTAAGGTCCCAGTGGTCGGCACTCAGGGCACCAGTTCGGCATATTCAATACGCCATCTCAGTCATGCGACATCTCGTTCAACGGCATTACGAATCTCGAATGCAATGGCTGCGGCCCTTCCCACTCCCTGTATAACCGGGCGTTCGTCTACAAATCGCTTGAGATTTGTCCTCATCCTTGCAGCATATCCTAAGATGCTAAGAAGTACGGCTCGCTCCACACACAGCGTCGGATCACAGCGAGGATCGCGGATCGATCCTTGCTAGTGTTCTTATGCATAAGAGATTGCACCTTCATCTTGTTGACAGACACACTCCCTGGGTGCAGTTCCTGCCTGTACAGTCCAATGAAGCTATTGTAAACTCAGATCGGCGCAAACCAGACCACCAACCCATCCGGGAGATATAATGCCAATTAAGAAAAGCATTCCAGCAGCATCTGAGCATATGATATTCTGTAACTGAACTTCGATCTTCGCATGTAGTGCTGGGTTATATGCCAGGGAGACAAATGTTCTGAGTACCCTGCAGGTCAAATCTATGCAGGCTCCCTGGCCTGCCTTCAACATCGATCAATCCTTTGATACAGTTCCGGAAGAAAGTCTAGCCTGCAATGTCCCCAGGGTCACGCGATCAATAAGACACATGAGGTACCCAGGTGACATACCATATTCAAGGTCCTTTGTGAAAGGCTACATACTAATCTACAAGAGCAACCAAATGAACATGGGGAAATTAGTAAGAGACGCGTGTTCGGGACTTATTCTTGATAGGGCATGTAGCTACACGCGATACTGTTGTATTTACGTACGCTACGATATTCATCTAGAGATAGAAATTGTCAATCCGACTTGAATGGCTCTATAATACATATTTCTGGCCTGTCATCTCTCTGGGCCATTTCCGTCATGAGTCTTTCCATAGATAAGCTCAGCTAGGTACATTTACGGATTCGTTTCTACACAACGATCAAGGAATCTCGAAACGCTTTATGAAGAGAGCTAGGAAACGAGTAGTCTCTCGAAGTTCACTAATATAGTTGTCAGTTCGTCCGTTATACTCTACAAATTGTACAACAGCCCGAAAATTCCGAAAAAAACGCTGAGAAGCGCCAAGCACTCGGTTTGCGGTACAACCGCTTTCTCCAAGATGCAGGAGGATCTATTATGAGTAGACTTCAGATTTTAGGTCCTTCCTGTAGCTAGCTCTGCTGCTTTTTATATTCATTTATGACCTTGGACCTATCAGCAGAACCAAGTTGCCGTAACTCTTCGGGCGTTTGGAGCCTGGGTACGCCCGAAGGTCTCTCTACGTTCCACTTCCCATAAGCAATCACTGGGTTAATTGGTCTTGACATCACTGGTCAACAAAAAGATGTTATATTATTAGGGAATTTCTGAAGAAGAGACGGAGGAAGAATTCATTCTTCGGCCGGACCGAGTTTTCGATGTGAGCTGAAGAGTACAGAGAATGACTAGCAGCAGTAAGACAGGACTCCAGGATCTTACACCAGATGGCCATAGTGCGGCGCGGTAGGAGCTGGGAACCGCAGTAGATTGTAACCCACTGATCGTGCTGTGTTAGAGGAACTGCATTATCTCCTACGAGAGAAGTAATTGTCAATTTGGTACCAGCAAATCATAGGCGATCAAGATCTGGATTGATACGGCATCTGAGAAAATAAACGGGTGACAGGGTTTGGTTTCAACCGTCCCAAATTTTAAAATTTGGGTGCCCCTGACGTCTCTCCGCCGTTGGGCGAGTGAGTACCGAATTAGCGGGCGAACCAAGCTACGCCAGCGCGACTCCTTGAACACCCGACTCCCAAGAAGAAAATACCCAAGCTGTCGCTCCCAGTGACGAACATACCTATCCTCGTGGTAGATTTGAGACTGCTTATCGTTTGCGATCCTTCTGTTTCAGGGATCGGTCAATCTTGACGCTCATTCGGTGGATCTCAAGGTTACAATATCCTTTTTTCAGCTACAGTGCTACCGATCCCCGATGCGTCCTCCTGCCTTGTAGAGACCGAGGGTCTGACAGCAGGCCCAGAGGATGATGGCGCAAACTCTACCTTCCTTCCAGAATCCTGGTGCTTCATTACCCTCACCGACGCTCACTAATCCGGACATGATTCTTCCCAACCGACATGGCGGCCATTATCGCAATGGCTCTCTATCCTCTCTACCTGACCACGAGCTTCCCCCGTCACCGTCCCACTTGCGATTGAGAGCTGGGCCGAGGTCGTCGCAAGCTCAAGAACACAGAAGACAGCGATTGAGCCGGGAAATTTTGCGCGACAGCGACGCCGAAATCGGAGCCAGTAATCCGTCCAGGAGACTGAATGCAAAAGCTTCAGCTCCAGCCTTGAAGACCCAAGATTCTTTCGAGATGGCCAAAAAGAGACTGTCGATGGAGAGAAAGTGGAGTGACGGCTCAGCCGAATCCATAAACAGCGAGGTACTAAGACAAATGAGGTGGCCCTCTCAACATGCTTCGGAGAGTATTGATGGGGGGAACTCTGAAGATGACGAGTATGACGAGGGAGGAATTGCAGAATTTATAGGTCGCAATTCGAAGATTACAGGTGACGATGTAGCCGAAGAAGACCATAGTGGAAATGAGGATGATCCGTACTCAAGCATGAGCAGAAGAGCTGAACTCATCCTTGCAAATGCGAAGAAGAGGCTTAACGTGAGTGCAAAGAATTTGAAATGAATAGCTCAACCACTGCTAATACAGTATCCCACAGTTGATGGAGGGTAATCTTAGAGGCGCCAGAACTTCTCTCAAATCACCTGCACCATATTCATTCAATCAGTCAAGTCCAGACTCAACCAGCAGCCCTACGTTTGCCAAATCTTTTCACGAAGGACGAATACATTCATCGCTTGGATTTTCCCCTGCACAGAACCATAGTGGTCGAGTGCGAACTTCTTCTGTCCTCCATAATGGAAGTCCAAGCCATGGCAGAAACTTCAGCGATTCTCATGCGCCTATCCGAAGTTTATCTTTGTCAAATCGTCCATCGAAGCGAGAGCAGCAACCATCTGCTGGTCGCAATGGAGTCGCACCGTCTTTTCTGCAATCAAGGTCGCTTCGCGGAACGCGTAGCGCAGATGTACTCGGGGATAGCAAGAGCCTTCATCATCCCTTGCGTAAACCTTCCCTCGATTGGTCATCACCCACGGGCCTTGACACCCTACCGGAAGATGACAATGTGGGACGAATAAACGGCGCGAGAAGTACGAGTCAACAGAGCATCCGGAGTACATCTTCCACGACCAGTGAGCTGCGTAACCAAATGCATTTGCTCAAAGGTCGTTTATCAACGTTGCGCGAGCGTACAATTGAGGACAACATCAGGCGACGTAGTATGCAAAACGCACGGATTCCCAGCCCATTCACCGATGCAGAGGCCTGGTATACTGGTGCAGATTCATACAAGGGTCAGCCTCTCAATACTGACGCGGGTGTTGGTTACAGTCCAATAGAGCGAGTCAGTGAAGATGAATTTCTGAAGTCGTCACATCATCCAGTAGCCTCTCTCGATCCGTCGTTGGACGAGGGTAGCACTCCTAATCCACGGTACTCAAACCCATATAGCTCCTTGCCTATTGATCCTCGCCTAGGTGGACAAATTTCACAACCACAGTCCAACATCAACGTGGAAGAGAAGGAGCTAGCTTCAGACGTAATGACGCCCAGAGAAGAGGTAGATGAACGCGACGCAAGCATCGCAGGGGAGAGTACTTACGAAGATGCCGATGAAGGCATCGTAAACACAGAAGACCATTCTACCCCTACAGGTGAAGATGAACATTTCAAGTCGAGCTACTTCGATCATTACGACAGAGACGCAGAAGAGCCTCGTACCGCCACCCGAGGGACATTCAAATTTGACCAAGATGAGCCTAACGAGAACGGACGAGGTCCATCAGCATCTGGGAGGCACGAAGATCGAGCTGATGCGTTCGATTACGAGCATTTCTTCCTGCATAGTTCCATGGGCTCCATGAGTAATAGTCGGAGATCTAGCCAGAGCTCGGCTGGGTCTGTGGAGACTACAAAGGGTCCAACGACTGAAACCCAGCCTGAAGAGCAAGGTTCTGGAGCAGCACCTCTTTCACCGCCAGCAGCGCACGTAAATGGCCTACGCGTGCAGCATCAACGTAGTGAAAGCGCTTCATCAGTCTCGACAATGGCCACTTTTGCAACCGCAACAGAAGGAAATGCCACACCAGCTGACGAAAGAGAAGAAGAGGATGTCTTGCCGACGATGACCAACGACCTCCGAATCTCATCGAACCATCCTTTCAACAACAGCACACTACCTATCCCTATCCCAAGTCCACAAGGTCGCCCAGATTCCGGCGTTGGTATCCAGACTCGCGATGCTACCGGTCAGCAGTCTTCGCCAAATATCAATGGCTCCCAAGGTCGGGCCGACTCTGTTGTGACTGCTAACCCTCGTCATCGTTCCACCTCTGGCTCGCACTCCGCTTCTAGCACTCTTCAGGCCCGTTCGCACTCCAGCCCTAAACCTTGGGTCGCTCCGGTTGTTACGCCGGTTGTGAATTCTCTGCTCACGAGTACACGGCCTGCTATCAAACTTGAGAAACGCGACGAGATCAACCTAAGGATCTTCATGGAGAGCTTGAGGGAGGTCTGTCTGAGGCTATCCGAAGGAGGGGAGGATGAGAGTGAGACTCGAGAGTGGAGAAGGAGACTTGAAGAAGCGAGGAGGGTGTTGGATGGCAGGTCGAGACCTCGGATTTAGCTGGCATCTTGCAGACACAATCGTGTCACTGCCCTGCTGTTGGCCTTGAGCCCAGTCTTTCTTTCTAGTAGGTACTTTGTTGGCAGCGTTCTAGCGACATCCAAGTTTACGGTGCATTATATTTGCAGTCTGGGCCGGAAGAGATGAATTTTGGTTGGAACAGAATAGGGAGGATACATAGACATCATGTACCATTATATCATAGCCAATAAGACTAATCACTAATGTTGAAGAATTGAAAATTTTTCCCGCTGACTTGTCCGACTGACGGAGTCACGCTTCTGCATGTACAGTGAAGTGTCCTGGCTTTCCTACGCCATGAGTGAACACCAGGAGCTCCACCCTTCCGTTTACATCCATGACAATGCCATATTACCTTAATCACCAGCGCGGCTAGACGTACCCGGTGCTTCTTCCGCGTGATCTTCCCCGCCCATTGGACGCTGACGCCACACCACAGCTCTGAACGGCCTCATCGACATGTTCGGGGATGCTCGCCCATTCGTCAGCCACAAGAATTGCAGCGCAATTTGACAAGCGCAGAGCCGTGAGTGGCTCAACAGCCCCGAGGCATGCAGATGGCGGTGAGCAGTCTCTGATCAAAGAGAAATCGAGGACGAAAGGGAGTGGACAGAAGAAGGGACTGCCCTGCATCTAACGCGTCTTGAGGAGAAGGGAACAGCGCGTCAGGCCGAAGAGGGCCAATTGCGTCTGCACCCGCCCGGCGCAAGGCATCGAGGTGCGGTAGCGCTACGGTACCTAATGTGTGATGCACGGCAAGTCTTTTCTGTCCTCCATGACCTGCCCACATGAAGATGGAGAGCCCGAACTTGCCATACTACAAAAGAGCCTACTACCAGATCTAGACAGGGCAAGCTGATGCTTTCCTTCGACCCGCCGCGGTCGTGAAAGGAGAGGGCGAAGGCAAGGAGCAAATCCAACCCCGGCCTAACCCAAGGGGGTTGTGTATCGATTATCCCTATCGCCAACTTGCCAATCGGGCCGTGCGATACACACTTGGCACGGTCCCCCCTGATTGCCCATTTTGCACCAGCTGACGCTCGGCCGAAACAGAGGAGGTTGGAAATCTCGAGCTCTTGCTCCCGGTCTTGGCAGAATCAGGCCTAGCAGCAAACTTTTGCCCTGCCAATTTGGTGGAATTTCGGTACGCATCCGTCTACGCCCCAAGCCCGCCAGTGTGATCCTGTGACAGAAGCTTGACCCTTCCTTTGGGAAACGTCCTTCTCCCAGCTTTTCGCCGTGTCAATCTTCGCGGCAGTCTTCAGTATCTCTAACATCTATCCACGCAACTTACTCTAGGAGACAATTGACTGTCTCCTTCTCTTGCTCGACCCTTTTTCTCCTTTATCGCTCAGTCTTTCGCTTCAGTGCATCTTCCAATGCGTCAAGAAATTACCTTTTCACAAACGGTTCGATCAAGCACCAACAATGGCCGCAGTAGCCGTACGCGCAACGCATTTTGTCGAAGAAGCAGTCGTCGAGGAGCATTCAGAGATCATGCAATGGATGACTGGATTGGATGAGGCGTATCGCGAAGGTTTACAGAACTTCGATAGGCATATTGATTTTCGACAGGAACTCACAACAGCGGACACATGCAGACAGTTACAGTCTCAGAAAACCCATCTTCCAGATATTGCCATTGATTGCAGAGCAGGAAAACTTGATGGCAATTTAACGAAACTGACTTTCCAGGTTACACGCACATTATCGGCTGTAATCCCCTCTCTCTATGACCTCGACATCTCTCGAAGGCTCAAGTCTGACATCGCACCTCTCTCGACATCAATTTCCCTATATGCCGACCCTCCACCTTCGTATGACGACAGCATCGCCGATACACCTCCAGACTACACCACTACCGCAAATCTAGCTTCCAAACAGCTTGACTATACTAATCTTCCACCTCCTCCTTATACTCGACCTTGCACCCGTGCGAAGAGCACGTCGCCTATTTGCGATCCATTTGCCAAAATTGCCATTGACTTCTCTGCCACTCACAATGCCCGTCAACATGTCAGCAAAAAGCAGAAGCAAGCTCAGAAGAAGGCCCAAATAGACAAATGGGCTGATGGTGACGAGGGAGAAGCTGGAAAGGACAACGGTGATCAAGATGGCGAAGGTGGGGGCGGAGGAGACGGTGGTGCAGGCGCAGGCGGAGGTGCAGGTGGAGGCGGTGATGGAGGAGGTGGCGACGGAGGTGGTGATGATGGCTGGGATGATGTGGGTGGTGCTGGAAAAGGCAAAAAGGCCAAAAAGAAGAAGAAGAATGCCTTCGCCTGGGAGGAGGATGAGGACGAACAGAAGAAGAAAGAGGAAGAAGAAGCTAAAAAGGCAGAGGAGGAAGCTACTAACAATGTCTGGGGAAACGAACCCACAAATGGCGGTGCGGGTGCGGCTGCCGGCGGTGAGACCAACCCCGACGACGAATGGGGGGCTTTCACACAACCTGGTGGCAAGAAGAACAAGAAGAAAACTAAAAAGGTATATTGTGTTTCATTCTTGTCCTTTTCGATGGGCTGTATTGCATTTCAGCTCTGGAACTGCTGCGCATCAGCTCGTGACATGGGATTTTGGCGCTAACGTGCTTAACCTTAAAAAGGGGCCCGAGCCAACCCCAGCCCCACCCCCAGAACCAGCGATGACCTTTGACAACATCGACCTTAACGACACCGGTAGTGGCGCGCCCCGGTTGGACTTGAGCTTTGGTCTAAATGACAAAGATAATAAATCTTCGGGTTTTGGGGGATTTGGCGGTGGAGGCGGATGGAGCTCTTGGGGTGCCTCGAATGTCTCGAAGGGCTGGGGGTTTGACAACATCGGGAATGACAAGAAAGACGGTGATGACTTGCAGTTTGATTCGGCGTGGGACACCAGTGGAGGCAACAAGAAGGACAAAGACAAGAAGAAGACGGGTGGCGGCTTCGACTTTGGCTTCGACAGTTTTGGCGGAGACGGAGACATCGGAACGAACGGAGTGGGCGAAACTGAACCAAAACCAGAGGATGAGTTCGGGGCATTCACATCAGTAAATAAGAAGGACAAAAAGAAGAAGAAGGGCGCCATCGTTGAAGAGGTCACTAACGAACCTCCGGTCATCGACGTTCCTGCACCACCGGAAGCCACCACTACCGAAGTTGATGATTGGGCGACCTGGGGCACAGCTCCTACAAAGAAGGACAAGAAGAAAAAGAAGGGAGGCGTGGAGGAGGTCCCACCTGCACCGCCCCCTCCGCCGCCAGCTCCAGCACTTGTAGATGAGAAAAAGGATGAGGATGATATGTGGGCCTCTTTCGGATCGAAAAAGGATAAGAAAAAGAACAAGAAGACTGATCCAGACCCTCTCCTCGAGTCTACAAATGACATTACCAAAGAGTCCGAACAGCCTCCGGTAGAAGATATATGGGCCACATCCACATCTAAGAAGGACAAGAAGAAAGGGAAAAAGGGCGACCCAGAACCTGTGCCTGTGCCTGATCCTGCTCCTGCGCTTGAACCTCCAAAAGATCCCGAACCAACTGTTGGTGATGATGCTTGGGCTTTTGGTGGTTCTAAGAAAGACAAGAAGAAAGCCAAAAAGGGGGTAGCCAAAGATGAACCGACCAAGATTGAGGAGGTTCTGGAGCCTCCAGTGAATATCGAGCCAGCAGCAGAGACGAAGCCTAATGATGACTGGGACGATTGGACAACAAACGCCAAAGATAAAAAGAAGAAGGGCAAGAAAGGCAGCTCGGTTGAGCCAGAAATCTTACCTGCGCCTCATGTTGTGCCGCTGACAGAGACTGAAGCACCGCCAGAGGACGACTGGATGAACTGGAACGCCAACAAGAAAGATAAGAAAAAGACGAAGAAAGGGGAGACTGATCCTGTCGCACCAGCGCCTGTCCCACCCCCTGAAGTTCCCGAAGCCCCCAAGGGCGATGATGACTGGATGAATTGGAATACCGGCAAGAAAGACAAAAAGACGAACAAAAAGTCCAAGGATGAAGATAAGGGCAAAACGATCATGGCGCCTGGTGCAGAAGAGAACTCCCTGTTCCCGGATGGTGTCGACGAACCCACAGCTACCGGCGGGGACGACTGGCTTAGCGGCTGGGGAACCACAAGCGCAACCAAACCAAAGAAGGGTACAAAGAAGGATCTGCTAGCAACCGTCGAAGCAAAAGATACACCTAAAGGTTCGATCGTTCAACCCGATGAGGTTGCTGACTCAGGCGCCAAAGAAGATGAAGGGTGGGGTATCTGGGGTACCGGCACGAGAAGTAAAAAGGACAAGAAGAAAGCTTCCCTCATCAAGCCACCTCCGCCAGTGCCAACACCGCCAAACCAGGGCCTGACCCCAGAGCCAACCGAGCTGGATCCGCCCATACCTCCTGCTGCTCCTGCAGAGGATGATATCTGGGGCGCTTTTGCGCCAGCCGGGAAGAAGGGGAAGGAAGAACCAGAGAAGCCGAAGAAAGAGACTCCAAAGCAGAAGAAGGAACGTGAGAAGAAGGAGAAAGAAGAGAAGGAGAGGCTGGAGAGGGAGGAAAAGGAGAGGGCTGAGCAAGAAGCCAAAGAGAAAGAGGAAGCTGAGAGGAAAGCTGCTGAAGAAGCCGAGAAGAAGAAGAAAGCTACTGAGGAAGATATATGGGGTTTCGCCGCCAAACCGAAGAAGAAGGAGACTGTGAAAGAGCGGAAAGAACGGGAGAAGAGAGAAAAGGAGGAGAAAGACAGAGCGGAGCAAGAAGACAGAGAGAGGGAAGAAGCCGAAAGGAAAGCCCAGGAGGAAGCTGAACTCGCTGCGCTAGAGAAGAGCAAGTCGAAAGACTCCAAGGGGTCAAAGAAAGAGGAAGAGGATACTCCTGCGAAAGCTGTCAAAGGTTTCTGGGGTAGCTTCGGTTCAGGCTCTACCAAGACCAAAACCACCAAGGAGAAGGAAAAAGAGAAGAAGGAGAAAGAGGAGAGGGAAAGAAAAGAAGCTGAAGAAGCCGAAAGGGTCCAGAAGGAAAAGGAAGACGCTGAGATGGCAGCGTTCCTAGACGATCCTATAGTCACAATTGTTGATGAAGGTCCTCCCAAAGATGCAAAGAAAAAAGGCAGCAAGGTGACTGATACCAAGGCCAAAAAATCCAGCAAATCAAAGATCGAGCCGAAGGAAGATCCTATCGTGGATGTATGGGCACCTCCACCAGCAGATCCGCTCATCGATTTCCTGGATGCGACTGCGCCTCCACCGCCACCGATGGCAAATGAGGTACCGGAAGTTAAGAAGGCGGATGGCTGGAGCTTCTGGGGTTCGTCCCTGAAATCCTCGAAAAAGGGCGCTAGCGGCTCGGCCGATACTAACAAGGAAATGAGCTCTAATGCTACGACCAATGAGAAGGGCTCGCTAAAGTATGGCGACCCGGAGAAGTCGCTCGAAGCTGCCGGCGCTGACGAACTGCAATTTCCTTCCAGCAAAGAAGGAAAGGGCAAGAACAGTGGAAATCTGGCATCTTCGGTCACTTTTGCAGATGAAGTGTTGAAGAAAGACTCTGCCAAGGATAAGAAAACCGCATCTTCCAAAAAAACCAGTTCTGTTGCGGATAAAGTCAAAGCGTTGCAGGGTGAGAAAGAAAAGGAAAGAGAAAAACAGAAGAGAGAGGCCGATCTTGAAGCTTTCCTTGTCACAGACCCACCGGATCTAACACCTCCGCCACCTCCTCCTCCAGTCGCGACAACCAAGTCGTCCAAGGACGCGAAGAAGTCTGCCAAATCCTCCAAGAAGGTCAAGGATCTTTCTCCCGAACCTCTCGACGTCCCTTTCGACGTCATTCCCTCAGCACCTTCACCTATTCCCGGCGGTTTTCCTCTCGACGACCTTCTCGTCGACCCCCCTGCTGAACCTTTTGAACCTGCTATGCCAGTAGCGATCCCGAAGAAATCATCGTCCAAGACCGTGAAATCTTCCACCAAGAAAGACACTGCCAAGTCTTCTTCCAAAAAGACCACTACTGTCGTCGACTCGCCTCCACCACCACCACCACCCGCCGACGAGTTCATCGACGCCGACATTGTCGTCGACCCGAAACCTGTAGAGCAACCGAAGAAGGAGAAGAAGGAACGACCTAAGATCTCCAAGGATCAAGGAGGTTCTTCATCTTGGGGTTTCTGGGGCGCAACAACCCCTACACCGAAGAAAGAACCGAAGCGCGTTAAGGACGACGTTTCGCCGGTGAAAGAGAAGGGTACAGATAACGAAGCCGAAACGAAGAAGGCGAAGAAGAATTCCGCCAGTAAGGAAACACGACCAGGACTCAGTCGCTCGAAATCTGCGCGCAAGACTACCGATAAAGATCCCGCGGATAAAGCATCGAGATCTTCCGGCTCGAACGAGATGGCTCCCAAACGCGAAAGCGAGCGCCCAAGGACCAGTCGAGGTATGAGCTTCTCGGGCTTGTTCGGCAAAGGTGGCGGCGCTGCTGCGGCTCCGCCGGCGATGTCAAGGAGACACTCCACGCGCGAGAAGACGAGTCGCAGACCTTCGACAGCGGTGGATGAGGGCTTTGGTCTTATGTCACCGCCGCCTGATGACGCGGACGTGGAGAAGCGGGAGCGTAGAGAAAGGAGGAAGAAGGAAAAGGAAATCGAGGTAAACGACAAGGCCGCAAAGGTGATGGGTCTGGGCGGTGATAGCAAGCGCCGCGGGAGTGTGAGGCGGAAGTCTGCAGGTAAGAGATCCAAGCTACTGAATCCACGTTCGAGACGAACAAGTGGGATGGGTTGGAGACGCTTTCGAGCCCGCAACGGGCGTCAGCGCGAAACGAAGAACCAAGCTAACGTGTCGGTTCCTCCTCCAGTCCCCGATCCCTATCCCCTTGACGATGATATTGTCATGGTCGACCATCCTGATGGTGAGGATGATATCGTCTCGCCTCCGCCCGAACCAACCAAGCGTGATCGCCCCAAGGAGCTCTCACGTAGCAAGTCATCCAAATCCAAGCGAGACTCCAAAATTGACTCTGCCTCCGGTGGGTCTGGCGATGCTGTCCTCGTGGATGCGGGCCCTCCAGACGACGGTCTTGTGCCCCAGCCTGAACACCTGACCTTCGTAGACACGCCACCAAGACGACCGCCTCTTAAACGCGCTGTCACCAGCGCAACGCCCCGCAAGAAGGACGACTCTACGGGTGGCGGCATGATGCGCGGACTCTTCGGCTCCTTCAAAGCAAAGCCCTCTCGCGGCATTTCGGATGATGAACACACCCGCGACCGTCGTCGTTCCACTCGTGCCTACGAGTCTGCAGACGAATACGCGCGCGATCGTAAGAAGCGCAGTGCGGCTGTAGACTCAGACGCCCAGAAGCGACTGCGGAGAGAAGGTCGTCGCGTCGAGCGCTCGTCCCCTCGCGGCGTCAAGACCAATGGCAGTCGCTACGTCGACGCCGAAGAGGGCGTCCTGACCGACGCAGCGCCACGAGAAGGGAGCGCAAGTGATGGCGAGGCAGAAATTCGACGCTCCTCGAAGCGCAAAGACATCGGCGGCTCAGATCGCCTGGATGCGCTCCGCCGCGAAAAAGACCGCATGGTGCGCGACGCGAAGAAAGACAAGGCTCGCGCACGCGAGCGCGTCGAGGCCGCCGAGCAGGACCTCGAGGCCCAACGCCGCGAGGACCGCCGCGCCCGACGCAGGGAGGAAGAAGCCCGACGCGACGCCGACGACCGCCGCCCTTCGGCTCGCCGTCGCGACTCTGCCGCCGCCACCGCCACTGCATCCTACGATCGCCCCCGAGCCGATCGCCGGCGCAGCCACCTCGACAAGCCGACTCGACCCTCTGACGACGAAGACGCGCGACGTATCCGTCGCGAGGAACGGCGCGTGCGACGGGAGCGCGAAGGCGGTGGGCGCAAGGACTATCTCGATGTCCCTTCGCCGCAGGGGCCCTATAAGGCGGATGCGGGCGATAAGACGTCCAGCTGGGTCAATTCGATCAATATGGATCCGCCGCTGCCGCCGCCTGATCAGGCTACGGTGATTGAGGAGGCGGTGACGGCGAGGGGGGAGGGGGCGGCGGATGAGACGGCGGGGCTGGATGGGATTGAGGATGCGGTGATGAGGGCGAGGAGGGAGAGGAAGAGGGGGAAGAGGACGGGTGCGGGTGGTGCTGCGGTTGGAGGTGGTGGAGGAGGAGGAGGTGGAGGGTATGTGTATGAGGAGGAGGGGAAGAGGAGAGGGGATGAGAGGACGATGAGGAGTGGTGGGGACTCAAGTGGGGAAGGAAAGGCGAGGCGAAGGAGTATGTATACCGGATATCCTGATCCGGCTGCTGCGCAGGCGCCAGCGACAGGGGGAAGGAGGATGAGCTGGTTCAAAGGCTTGTTTTAAGAAGGGATGACAGTCAGGAGGGAGGTGAGAGGTTGAAGTGGTGTCCAATGAGTGGGAAATACGCGGACGGATCTTATTCGTGGAGAGAATGGGAGACGTATCTTTTGGAGAAGCTTGGAAACGTGGGGTTGGAACGTCGTTGCGTCCTCTGGGAAGGGCGCTTGAGAGAACTTTGTGCCGCTCGCTTTCTGGAAACTGTGTTAATGCCTTTGAGGGAGGACGATTCTTGGACAGTGGTAGATGTGTTTCTAGTTCTTGGATGCGTGGCGCGCTTGAAGTATGAGATACCCCCTACGAAGCGCGGAGCGTGGAGGAAGGCAATTTTGTCTGGATTTCAAGACTGTCGTTTGATATGTAGAAGATAAATAATTCGACTGCTCTGATCTTATATGAAATGCTTTATCACTTCTGTCTGCCAATAAAGCCGAGTTCTGAGACCCTTTTGTCCGTGAGTATGCCGTGATGCTCTTGCATCACACCGTGGAACCCTGAGCTCTTCACACGTGACGCATGAACATCGCGAATTCTGGGGTTTGGTGTAGCTGCGCAGCTGCATTTGGGGTTTCAGCAACATCACAGACCAGAGCATGGCGCCTCTTCCACAACCCTTTTCTACTTGTTTCATTATACTACAAACTTCCCCATGGTCGCCTACAAATTGAACACTCCTGAAGATGCGGTTCATCAAGCCGCAATGGCTGGTTCATCCAGGTATCGCGTTCCAACACCTCCATCTGCGCCTCATTTGGACGCGACTTGCTGATGCGATCTTCTGTGAAACACAGGCGAAAAGAAAGACCATGAGGTTTACAGCTGCCACGTCTCCCCTGATGGTAGTAGGCTGGTTACCGTTGCTGGAGGTATGCCCTGTCTCTCCCCTATGCGCCTAGGTGCGCCTGTGGCCTACGCAAGGCGCTGAGAATACAATACAGATGGCTATGTCCGAATATGGTCGACCGAGGCGATCTACAATATCGATAAGCCTGAATATGCATCTCAACCGAAACAACTTGCTGCCATGACCTATCATTCCGGCACCATCCATTCAGTACGATTTTCCGGAAACAACAAATACCTGGCGTCGGGAGCGGACGATAAGCTTGTGTGCGTATACGTGTTGGATACTAGCGCGCCTCCGCAGCATTCTACATTTGGTAGGATAGCTATTCGAAGCTTGGAAAGGAATCAAGAGAGCTAAGGCTTTACGCAGGCTCGAACGAACCTCCCCCCGTCGAAAACTGGCGTGTCTTCCGCCGCCTTATTGGCCATGAAAACGACGTGCAAGACCTCGGTTGGTCTTACGATTCCTCCATCCTTGTCTCCGTTGGCCTTGATTCGAAGCTCGTAGTCTGGTCTGGACATACGTTCGAGAAGCTCAAGACACTCTCACAACATCAAAGTCATGTCAAAGGAATAACATTTGATCCGGCGAACAAATATTTTGCAACTGCAAGCGATGACCGTACAATCAAGATATTTCGCTTTACTAGTCCACCACCGAATGCAACGTCGCATGACCAGGTGCATAATTTCGTGCTAGAACATACAGTTTCGAAGCCCTTTTCTGCGTCGCCCCTAACGACGTATTTTCGACGATGTTCGTGGTCGCCAGATGGAAATCATATTGCTGCAGCAAACGCAACCAACGGGCCCGTCAGCTCCGTTGCGATTATCAATCGAGGGACATGGGAAAGCGAAATCAATCTAATTGGTCACGAAGGGCCTGTGGAGGTTACGGCCTTTTCGCCGCGCCTCTTCTCAAAGGAGCCACCTCCACCTTCGGGAACGAACGAGCAGCAACCGCCTTCAGTAACAGTCATAGCATGCGCAGGACAAGACAAGACGCTCAGTGTCTGGAATACGAGCTTTCCCAGACCATTCTTCATCTCACATGAGCTTGCAGCGAAATCTATCTCAGATCTTGCCTGGACGCCCGATGGAGAGAAATTGTTCCTTACGAGCTTGGATGGTACCGTTGGGCTTTTCATCTTTCAAAAGGGAGAGCTGGGATACCCAGTAGATACAGCTCAGAATGAGAAGGCGCTAGAGAAATTTGGCGTCGGTAGGAGAATAGGTGTCGTCGAAGGGACTGATGCTTATCTCCTGGAAGAGCACAGCAAAGCGGGCGAGTTACGAGGCGTTCAGGGTCGTATGGGCGAGCTCATGGGTGATGGTGCTGCTCAACGAGGGCCTGCAACGAATGGCATTTCTAATGGCCTACATCCTAACGGCGTCAATAGCACTTCAGGACCACCTGAACCTTCCGCTCCACTAACAAATGGGCATACTATGGCGGGTGCAGCTTCCCAACCACCGGCATCCCAGCCTCCACCCCCAGATCCACAGCAACAGCGCATTGATCGGATCAAGCAGCGCGTAACAATCACAAAAGACGGCAAGAAGCGGATAACACCCCTTCTTCTTTCCTCTTCTTCTGGTGTTGCCGAATCCGCCCTTCCTAAACCCCATCTTCAAGCCTCTGCGCAACAGCGCACGCAAGTCTCCAGCGAAAATGCTCCAGAAACGATTCTCGACCTCTCGAAACCATTTGATGGACTACCGAAAGGTGGACTCGGAGCACTACTCTTTGGCAACAAGAGAAAGTACGCCGAAATGGAAGACGAAAACGAAGTCACGCCCGAGAAGCGAGCCCAAGAAATCAGCCGACAGGGAGGACAAGCACCTATTGTGTTGAACCGACCAGAAGGACTAGTCGCACCACAGGGCCCTCCCATAAAAGACGACACCGTCCCCGAATTCCTCCGCCCCGCCATCCCCAACCCCGGCCTCAGCCTCGCGCAAATCCGTCTCGCCGTCCCCCACATCCGCTCCGTGATCCTCCGGCCCCTCGACCGCAAGAACCCCACCCCTCCCGCTCCTGGCCCCTCCTCTGCTGACAACGCACAAGTAGCCGACGGCAACGGTAGCAACCCCAGCGCCAGCGCCAGCGCCAACGCCGACGTCAACTCGTCATCATCATCATCATCGTCCGTCGTCTTCGAATGCCGCAACTCCACACACCCACCGCGCACCGGCCGCGCCCAAGACCGCGAACCCACGCGCGTCAGCCTCACACGCGCCGGCCTCGTCCAATGGACCGACTTCCTGCCGCGCGCGGTGATCCAAGCGACGGGGAACCGCCATTTCTGGGCGGCGTGCTGCGAGGACGGGTCGGTGCACGTGTGGACGCCGGCCGGGCGGCGCTATCTCAATCCGCTCGTGCTCGAGGCGCAGGGCGTCATTCTGGATTGTCGGGGTTGGTGGCTCATGTGTATTACCGCCGCGGGACTGGTGCATTTGTGGGATTTGCGGAGGCTGAGGAGTGGGTTTGGAGGGGGTGGGCCTGTCAGTCTGGCGCCGGTGCTGGATGCCGCGGCGATGAGTCAGGGGCCGCATCTTACGGGGGGGCCGAGCTTGGTGTGGGCAAGGTTGAATCAGAAGGGTCGGGTGGTGCTGGCGATGAGCAATGGGGATGGGTTTACCTATTCCCCGGAGTTGGGGGTCTGGCAGCGGCTGAGCGAGATGTGGTGGGCGGTGGGGAGTCAGTACTGGAACACGCTTGATGAGAGCGTGCGGAGCGTACCGACGATGAATGCGTCGTCGTCATCATCGTCAGCGCCGACTGGTCAACTCAGAGGTGGAGCAGCAGTGGCAGAGGATGGTGGCGATCATAACGACGAGGACGACGATGCGGACGACCTCGGCGTCGGTATCGAGAACCTTTCCGCGGGCATCGTACCTCTCGTCGAGCGCAACACCACAGACCAGACACTCCTGCGGGGACGTGCGTACTTCCTGCAGCGTCTTGTCAAGTCGCTGCTGTCGGCGGAGGGATACGAGAATTTCGAGTCGGTAGTGTCTATCGGACACCTCGAGAATCGGGTAGCGGCGGCGTTGACGCTGGGGGCGCGCGAGGAGTTCCGCATGTATCTGCTCATGTATGCAAAGCGGTTGGGTAGTGAGGGTTTGAAGGGGAAGGTGGAGGAGCTGCTGCGGAGTTTGGTGGGGCATTGGTTCGTGGATGAGGGGAGGAAGGGAGAGGAGGATGGGGAGGGGTGGCAGACGAGTGGGGCGGAGTTGGTAGGGTGGAAGAGGGACGGATTGGTGAAGGAGGTGGTGCTCATTCTTGGTACGTATTTGTCTTTCGTTGTTATCGAAGCTTTGACTGACGAAATTTCCTCTTTCTAGGTAAGCATCGTGATCTGCAGAGGATCACGCTACCGTATGCAAGGTTATTGGGGATTATCCATGGGACTGGCGGTGGCGATAATGGAGAGGAGATGGTGACGGATATTTGAGGGGTTGATACCCAGCGTGGAGTTCGGTATGTTATATAAACTCTGGCTTAGGAGTGCCTTCTAACGGTCCTTTTCGATGTCCTTTGTAAAAATGGGGTTTATGCCAGCCGATTTCTTCAATGGACGGCTCGCCGGATTGCAGCGAGTACGTGGTATAGATAAGTGTGTTCAGACGATGGCGAGTATTAATCAAAGTCACGAATCTATCGCTTTACAGTAAATATTCCTGCACACGAGATGTCCTGCGAACTTGGCCCCGGTAATAATAAAATAAAGATCCATCAATGGACGTTCTCAGATATGATACGTGTTGCCTGTACTCGTGGCTACTAATTACGCACAAGCCTTCGGAAAAGATCGGAGAATGTGAGGTCTCTAGCTCATCTATTTGCTACTGACTGAGATGGTCTGCGGGAATCCGATGATCCCATTCCACCTTCTCATCCTTCTGGGCCTTGTGCCTTGATTTAATCAGTTGACAAAATATTTCTATTATACTTCCAATTTAGGTTATGTGCGCGACGTCTGCCTAGAAGCGGGGAGTTGGCACAAGACCTAGCCCATTCGGTAGAAAAGTCTCCAACTTGAAACGTGAAGCTGCCTGGAAAGGAAGGTAGGTGAAATCGATCTGAGAAGGAGGGAGCGGGTGGCGGTGAGAGGATGAAGAATGCATCAGGTAGCGCGTGGGGTCTTGTAGGGCTGACGGTAAGGCTGAAGCTTGACCGCGCTACGGACGCGGCCCGTCGTAACATCAACCTCGCGTCGTCGGTGAACTCAATTAGTACCGCATCTCTATCCCGTTTGCCTGTCCACCTTCTATGACTCCTGCGGCTCGGCGGTATGCACGGGATTCGATGTCACGCTCGCCGGCCTTGAGAAGCCATGTACTGGCCATTAGGAACACCTAGGGTCCATGCTGTGAGCAAGCAGCCATTACAATCACAGGCCACCCAAACGGATGATGGCGCCTCTCGAATCGATACCGAGTCTTCCGTAGACAAAGAACCTCACCAGAGATCTACAGATAGGCAGCAGTCTATCGATCGCTCGGATCCGGCCGCCATCAGCGATGAAGAGAGCGAAAATGAGACAGGTAGCACAGCCGAAGACAAGCTGCTAGCCCCCGAGACTAGGAAGCGCCAGTCTTTGAATCTTCGCTCCATTAGCCGGGTACCCAGGACAGCTCCATATGATGCGCATGACAATGGAGAGATCATCGCCATGCGCATTGCTCGGACGGGGCATATCTTCGTCACCATCACCCGAACATCATTGTTCGTTTGGCAGACAAGGGTAAGTCTCAATGGAGCCTTGAAAAAGTGGGCTGTCCTCTGACTTCGGTTTTAAAGCCAACAGTCGTGCTGGCCTCAGTGATTCGGTCGCCCCCGTCTCTGCAAACTTATGGATCAAATACGTCAGTGTCGCTTAGACCAGATTCTCTGATCGTCGTAGTGCAGACTGAGCTTGGCTTTCTGATAACCTATTCGGTGGCTACTGACCCTTCGGCTATAGTGTACAGACAGCAACAGGTGCAGGCAACACATTCTCGCCGGCATAGCATCACCAATGGAATTCATCGTAGCCATGGCAATCGCGATCCAGGGGCTGGAGATTACATTCCCGAAATCAACGTTCGATTTCGAATGGTACTCAAGATTGATGCAGGGATTGGCCGGACCCTTGCCTTGGATGACGAGCTAGTGGTGTCAACGATCAAACCGGCGGCCGTACAATGTATTCGCTGGACTCCAGATACCAAAGGCTCGCAGACTAGCACCGAGCTCATTAGCAAAATGACATGGATTTCAAATGAGGCCAAAATCATTGACATGGTGCATGATCGCCCTATGAATCTCTCTACTTGGGTGACAGATGATGGTAAGGCGTATGCTGTGCAACGCGTGCCTGGAGCATCAGCGAGTCCGAATCCCAAGCGGTCAGTGAGCATGTTTAAGGGTTACTGTTTTCACTCGCCAAAAGTAGTAACTGAACATGGCGTGAAAGTAGCAATCAATGCTCGCTTCTCATTGGTTGCAATCGGCTGTGCAAATGGAAACATCGTCGTCTATACTGCTCGTGACTACGACGGTAACATTCCTCTTTCACATACGTTACGTCCCGTCAACTCGGCAGACTCACTGGGTACACTCACGTGTCTTACATATTCGCCGGACGGACATTGCTTGTTCGCTGGCTACGCTCGCGGATGGATGACCTGGAGTGTATACGGTAAACTCACGGGGAGTAGCTTCAGTTCAGATAGCACTGTCACTGCATTCAATGACGAGAAATGGCTGACCGGTGTCCATGAGGCATTTTGGATGGGGGGCGGCTCATCTTTGCTGATACTCAGCCCTGCAGATGACCGCTTATGGACCCTTGAAATGGCTCGAAGCGCAACGACTGGCTGCTTTTCGCCTGACAACATATCCCGCCCTATTCTTCAGACTGACGGTGGCTTCATGCTTTACAGGGGCTATGAAGTCGCCGACCTTACTGCAATTTCTATGGAATCCTCGTTGTGGCATCATGTCCAAATTCCAGCTGGTTATCTTGCTGACCAGTGGCCTATACGTTGCTTAGCTGTCTCAGCAGATGGAAGATATGTGGCAGTAGCAGGGCGACGAGGTCTGGCTCATTATAGCGTCAGTAGCGGTCGGTGGAAAATGTTTGACGATACAGGTAGCGAAAATGAATTTGCTGTCAGAGGTGGAATGTGCTGGCACCAACACATCCTCTTCGCCGCTGTAGAAACAGATACGGAATACCAAGTGAGTTCAACATTTACTGAGCCCTAGCTTTGATCGACTGACCTATTAGCCAGCTCCGCCTGTTCTCGCGAGAAAAGCAAATGGATGAAAACGAGGTATTACACATCGAAAATTTTGAGGCACCAATAATTCACATTACATTATCGGGAGATGACTCGTTGCTGGTCTACACTTACGAAAATGTTCTTTTCCACTACGTTATCGGTGCTGTCGATTCTACTGTGACAGTGACACTGGTCGGTCAAATAGGACTGCAGGGTATCATCCGAGCCCCACCGCGAGTTCGATCGGTGAGCTGGATTGTTCCGGAAGAACAGCTACGTATGTCCCGCGACAAATTTCCTGACATGACCAGTTCTAACATGCTGCAGAGCAAGGAGATCCTTCCCAAGACGTTGCTACAGCTACGGTCTTGTTTCTCGTGGACGGCAAATTAGTCTTACTGCAGCCTTCTGCTAATGAGCAGGGGGAGCTGAAATACGATATGCGAGTAATCGCATCGAACGTCGAATATTACTCGCTCATGCGGGATCAGGAGGCTGTTGGTGGCGAAGAAAACACGGTTTCATTGCCTTTCCTACCGGACGGAGGCTTGAAAATCCAGGCCGCACAGTCCAATGGTCTCCGGGATTCGCTCTGGTATTTTGACGGATCGACGGTTCGCGTCTGGACTGATATTCAGGACGTTCTGAGCTCGGTTCCTCAGGATCTCGGGCGTGACCTTCCCGCTGCTGTGCTGATAAATGTCGATTTTTACCCGCTCTGCGCGCTTGTTTCAAAGGGCATCTTGTTTGGAGTGGAATCCGAGCTGGTCCAGAGACGAGACCTTTCTTTCGCATTTTGGCGATTTGCAACTAGGGTGAGTTCTGATGATGAGGCTCCACTGCTTCCGCAACTCTTGACTGATACTATCGCACAGACCCATCTCTTTCTTCCGCCGCTTCTGCGGCATCACCTTTCGCAGTACGATTCACCTGCGGCCCTTCATCTTTCGCACCACTATCAAAAATTGCCATACTTTCCCCACGCTTTGGAGGTTCTCCTGCATGATGTGCTCGATGATGAAGTAGAGACAGCACCGCCACCCGAGACTGCTTTGTTGCCCAGTATACTTTCCTTCTTGTCATCATTTCCTCAATACCTCGACATCATTGTACAGTGCACGCGCAAGACAGAAGTGCGATCGTGGAGGACGTTATTTGCGTACCTGCCCTCACCGCAAGAACTGTTTGAAGAGTCTCTAGATAAAGGGTCACTGAAGACAGCAGGGGGTTATCTTCTTGTTCTGCACAATCTCGAGGACTTGCACACCGGTTCCAATCTCTCTCTACGACTCCTTCGGCGGGCAACCGAGGTGCGAGATTGGGAGCTGTGTAAAGAACTGGCTCGTTTCCTCATGGCTCTGGACGAGTCGGGTAGCACGTTGAGGGAAGCCCTGGCGGAGGTGGATGTGCAAAGCAGAGGTGACGGTGAGGGGGCGGCACGACTACTTGATACTCAGCCCAGCCCTACTAGGCAGAGCATGCCAATCACAGCGGGGACGAATGGTGCGCATGGAGCGCATGCACGAGGCATGACCGCCATTAGCGCCGGGCCCCATAGTCCCCGCAGCGCGGATGCTGACAACGGCGCAGCGGGAACGTACAGTACGCGTGGGGGTGGGGACTACTTCGAGTCCCTACCAGGCTCGTGAGAGTTTGAGGTCTGTTAGGGGTCAGTATGACATGTGACACGGAGCATTTAAGCACCATAGTCGCTACATTGACAAGAACGTTGCTCAGGGCCTAGTGGGGGCCGGTGCCGGCCGGTGCCACAGATCTCAGATGGGCTGTCTGGCTCCACCGCCGTTTACAAGTAAGTCGTAAGCGTAGATAGCACCCAAGGAGGGATTATGAGTTCCCCTCGACGCGTTTGCCCTTTCACATGTGCTCCGAAAACGATGGTTTGCATTTGCTGTGCCGCAAGCCCTGCAGCTGGGGCTCGCTGACTGGCTCAGTGGCTCTAGGCCTTGATCCAATAGAGTACAGCTGAAAATATAGGAGAGGCCTGCCCTGAGAAGGCCTGGGTATGTCGGCAATGGTTTTGCTCTCCGCTCCGAAGTCTTGAGGTCATTCTTGACGCGGCGGAAATGATGCGGTGAAGGCGACCGCAGTCAGCTGCCTTGATGAGAGACGGTGCGTCTATCCACCCGGCGCCAGTCAGGACGACAGCCATGGCGCTGTCCCTGGCCCGCAAGCGAAAGGATCGCGCATGGAGCGCGGAGTAGCCCTCTGCGAACTGGCGGAACGTGAACAGTTAGCCTTATGACAGGGCTGAGGCCGCTCTGCATTGCGGCTCTCAGCTGTGCAAAGGAACCTTGAAAAGATGTCGTAAGTCGCTAGCGCAAGGCTGAGACTAGGCAGCCACACGCCAATCCAAACCTTTTCCTTACATTGCAGTCTGGGGTTGCGAGAATCGCCACTGAACTGGCATTCCCCACTATCGGAATAGGTGGAGCGGACGGAGAAACAAGCTGGCCAGTCATGGGCTATCGCAGGCGTGATGATTGGTGGTCCTTGCCAAAGTAGGTGTTCGGTAGTCGCGACCACCGCTACGGAGGTACCGAACCACCAGGCTAACACGGGTATAACCTGCACCTGCACATGCTGCACCCAAAATTCTGCCGGTAGCACCAGCCTGGCTTCCGGGGTCGACTCGTTAATCTGCACCTGCCTAGGCACTCGAGCCTCAGGTGCCCTTCCCCATTGGCGCTCCTTCTCACTCTCCCTTTCATTCACCATGACCTGCTGGCTGCACAAATAGATAATATGACTCCTGACGCTCGCGCCCCGATTCTTGTCCGTTGTAGCTGCCTAGCCGGCTGTGTGACTCCGTCATGAATTACTCGCCAACCTTCTGCTTGGACCTCGAACCCGACGAGTACGGATACGCCAGACCTCGAAACGAGTGGCCCTACGGCCACTCCTACCTCAGCATGGCCCAGCACCAAGCAGCTTTTTACAATCGCCAATCCCAACAGAACCAGCAGAACCAGCAGCTCCAGCAGCAACAACAAGAGACAACCCAGAATCCTTCATCCCAGCCGTCCAACCAGCAATCGACCCCTCTAGACCTAGTCCCGGTGCCGTACTCTGCCGCTGATGACTGGGGTTGGCAACAGGCCATACTAGAGATGTCGTCTCCTTCTTCCATGAGTAGCCTAAGCAGCATGCCTCCAGGGCTGACGTATTCCGCCGTCACCCTGGACGGAACGGAAGCGGACCCCTTGGTCGATCTCCCAGTTACGTCTATGACTAGTGCTGCAAGCACGGCCAGCGCCCTCCCTTCTGAACCTTCCTCATTATTTACTAGTAAGATCTAATTACCCCGTTCGAACACGACTTCTTGTCTTTCTTGTTATGGTGAGCTAAAAATGTCAGAAGACTCTACTTCGCCTAGCGACCATCTTGGTCCGGGTGCTGGTCGAGGCAGCTCTACCTCTCGTCGCCCTAGTCCTGGCAAAGAGAAAGCCTCGTCACCGGAGAAAGATGTCGCAGCTTCAGCCAAAACTTCCGCACCCAAGGACCTGGAGTTTATCACGGCCGGTCACCCTAGTCAGTTCAAGGACAAAAGGGTAATGAAGAAGGTGCGATCGGTCGTGATGAGCGACTATGTCAGCAAAAACGAGACTCGTCGAGCTGCCTCAGCATCCACTGGAAGACCCGCTCCGAAGTCTGGAGCATCGAAGAGATCCAGGACTCAATCAAATGAGACTACCTCTGAACCTCGACCTTCAGTTACCTCGGCACCTGAGAGTCGAGTAAGACCGTCAATGTCACTACCGATCCAAACTCTGCCTCAATTCGTCCCCGGTCAATTCTCTCCGAACGCTCTGATCGTCCAAAGTCCATCAGGTCGATCGACTTCGTCCAATGACTCTGACTTCTCCCTCTCCCACAAGCAGTTGGTTCACCGACGATACCAGCAGGCTCTGGATCTGCTGCTTAGTACACGCTCACCCTCTGGGTTGCAGGTACGACCAGGACTAATTGAGTTTGCGGAGCAACACTTCTTTGACCGGGAACAACGACGACCTACTCCTTTGAGAAATTTTCTTGGGGCTCCATTGGATGCTTTCCGAACGATGCCGCAATCTTCAAGTCGAAAAGTCAATGTGGCGAAGCTCAAGTTTAGCTGTACAACAAACCCTGTCCTTTATTTTTGATCCCATCCAACATTACTGACTATCGCCAGGTGCCAAGTTCTTTGGTACACGAGCCATGGGCGCATCTTGGGTGCCTGCGATGCTTCACAATCGCCTTGCTTTTCTCAGTACACTATGCATGGCAGCCGCCCACGAAGATGCGATGCATTGTCGGACTAGTGACTCAGACGAAATGACTGCCATCAAAACCGAGGTTACCCATCTCATGATTTACGAGATGCAGTCTGTCGACAATCTGGAGATCATGGCCATTTTGGAACATTTGTGTAGCGAAATCATTCGTACCGGTGCAGATGAGAGTCAGTTATATATGCATTCGCAGAGTATGATGAAGTTCGTGAAGCAAAAAGGTGGATTGCAGAACTTAGGTCTTGGTGGTGATTTGGCCAAGTTCCTGACGACGTAAGTGGAGTTTCGTTGACCAAAGTCCATCATACCCTCTCTTCAACTCTATCGTTTGAATGTTAAGACAAATCCTGAGCAATCCCAAAATCCTCGGGTAGTGGAAATTCATTTGGTATTGCCTGGCTATCTCTGTCTGAGAGAACACCTTCACAGACCTTCGAGACACAGAACTAACTCAAATTGTTGCTTAGGATGACCTTCAACATTGCGGTCTTCTGCGAGATTCAACCTCATACGATGTATCTCCAATTCATCGACAGTTTCAAATTTCCTCCTCCACCGCCCCCCGAATTTCCGATCCCCGAATCTCCAATATTTTGTCCACGAACCGAGTTCTTTACCTTAATTGAAATTCGAAATGATGAGAAACGAAATCGACGATGTAATCCGCACACTTATGAGTTATTGACTGAAATGCGCGATCTGACGAACCACTTCTGCGTCGAGGGCAAAACCCTGCAAGCCCTCGACGCCAAAGCCCAAGCCCGCGGCGGCGTCGAATCCTCCCTCGCTGCAGAAGACTATCTACAACAGCAGGAAGAGGCCCGGCGCAAATTCCAGCGCATCTCCAGCCGCATCTCCCAGAAAGTCGCCCGACTGCACTCCGCGCTCGAGCCGAACCGCGACGAAACCAACGACTGGTACTACGAAGCCGTCCGCCTCTGCTCCTGCGTCTACACCCACGCCCTCACGCAGCACCAGCCCTTCTCGCTCGCCGCCACCGCCCTCGGCACCACCGCTGCCATCGAAAACGGCCGCCCCGTCGACGTCACCTACCCGCGCGCCCTCATGCTCGCCCTCATCAAGTCCGGCATCGACGACTGCTGGGCCGATATGGCGGGTGTCCTCTTCTGGATCACCCTCGTCGGCTCTGCTTCGGGTCGACGCCAGCGCCCTGCCACTGCGACCCCGACGCCCGGCGCGGAATTCGTCGACCCTTTCTCTGACCCTAGCCTCACTGATCTCTGGGCGTTTGAGCATCCGGCGGGCGCGGCGGGCTCGGCGTCGGCGCCCGCGTCCATTGCCGATCCGTTTGCTTCGGTGGAGTTGGCGGAGTCGTCGATGGGGTTGGCGCGCTTGTCCCCGCCGACGCCGACGCCGGGGCCGAGTGGTGCGGGAGGTGGTGGAGGAGGAGGAATGGTGGCGAGGGGAGAGACGGTCTCGCGGGGGACGTCTAGCGCGCTGTCGCCGTTGTCGAGGAGGAGTCCGCTGAGGGAGGAGGAGGTGAGGCGGAGGGCGGAGGCGAGGAAGTGGTTGGTTGCGCTGGCGATTCGCTGCTCGGTGCTGCTGGGGTTCAGTCATGGTGTGCCGCTCATGGGTAGCCTTCGAAGGCTGATCATGGTGCAGGGGCTGCTAGGGTGGGGCGGGCGGAGGATGAGTGCGAGCCCGTGGTAAGGGAGTCAGGAGGTGAGCGGCTGGTTGGATGGACTGAGTGGATGAATTCCTTCAAGGTACAATTTCCACGTCTACGGAGGAGCTCGCGTATGTGACTCAACGTGGATCTTGTGAGTCTACATCAAACTCGACGGATGGGGGAGCGGTATATCAGGGCGATGGAGCATCTTTGGAAGGAGATTGGCTCCTTCGGAAATATCTGGTCTGCATCTAGCCTGGAGCTGAGGACCTCTTGCATATCCTTCTACTTTCTTTGTCAATGTTTTCTTTTTCCACGATACCAATCTGTTGTTGTTTCATATGAACGATGTTTCTTTTTTCGGTTGGATTCGGCGAGCTGTGCTCTCTATGGTTCCACGGCTGGCATTCTGGACTCTCATCCCCAATCTCTGCACATGATCGTCCAGAATCTCTCGACGTATCGTGCAACATGCTATGGGTTTCCCAATTTCCGTTTCTCCTAGTGAGCGCGTGGCGAGAGATGATCACTACTGCAATCAGGCATTCCTATTTCGCACGAATATCACGCTGCATGATTAATCAAGCATCTCTACTGGCATTTTGATAATTTTATGAATCTCCTTATTTTCCTAATTCCCGCAGTTCCCTTGTACGTGCATTCACCGCCTTCGTGCCCGGCAGCATCACAAGCTCTATATCTAGTCTAGAAGCATCATAGCCCTAGCATCAAAAGTATATGACACTCATGACATTAGGCATCAACACAACATTTGCACAGCACTCATGGATAGATGCTCAAATCGAGCAGTGACTCCGTCAGGGCATGGTGCGCACGCATCGCACGATAATCCCTCCCCTATCAGGACAATCCTCCCACCCCCTCGGAAGATCCGCCCCACGTTGTCGGGAAAGCCAAGCATATTCGCCCTGCAGATCTCGTCGCCTAGTCATCCCTCCCCCTTCTAAGTATACACTGCTACCAGGGAAACATCACCGCCTCGGATACCAGGAAATCGCAGGATATCTCGGTAGCCACGCAGCATCGGATCCCCCGAACCTACGGTCTGCATCCACGGAGCTGTGACCTCACTTCGTACCTTTGCACTAGCCATGACCCGGAGCCGTTCGCATGCACGCATATTAGATACCTATGTACATGCACATGTGCGCGCATAGCTAGTGGCATCAAAAACCGTCCTCACTCCCTCCTACACCGCCTTCGTCTTGTCTGGGTGGAGGTGGGGGTGGCGGAGCGAGGCGGGCGTCGGGCGATGAGGCACGAGGCTGGCGCAAGCAAGCAAGCAAGCAATCACGGCAAGCCACAGGGTTGTGGCTGCGCTGAGCCGCTGCACCGAAGGTTTCTGGGCGTTTTCCTGATACGGGAAATGCGCAATCTGCAGGCGTCTTTCTAGGGTGAAGGATTCTTGCTTGATTAGGAAAATGGGGATGGAAGAACGACTATAGGGAGGGAGGAAGGAGTGGTGATACCTAGGGTGACGGGATGATAGGGGGAGAGGTGAAGGAGGGAATGAGAGCTGAGGGTAGGCAATTGGTTGGGTTGCCTTGGTATTATGTATGTAGAATAGAATGGTTTGAACGGTCTTGGAGTTGAAAGTGCTTTGGTAGTGTTGTCATGGTCCGGTCGATACTGGGATCAAGAAGGGAACTGTTGAATGACCCAACCGCATGCACAAAGCTTCTGGCTCAAAATCGAAAAATTCCATGGTAAAGATTATGGGCGCTTTGATTACAGTCCGTCACTATTTTCCGTGTCAAGTTACATGTTGTTGAGCTCAATCACCTATTATGTCGCTCTAGAGAAGGAGTCCACTGACAAAGTCCTTTCTGCGGCCATCGGATTCAGAAACTCACTCTCAGAGATTCTCTGCGATAGTTCCTGAATCCATGTCCTCTCAGATGTGGATTTCTCTGCTCCTCTCCCTAAGAACCACAGAATTTTCGATTTGAAATTAGCAAGCCTCCACGCGGTACTGCGGAGACGTGATACAAATCCTGGCGAGTTGATAGACTGAATTGGCTTCCCAAGGTGAGTAAATGCTTCTTCCACCTTGCCCAAGTCACGTCATAGGAAATCGTCCTCAATTTTGAGCCATGGAGAAAATAGAGTCTGACAGCTGAGCGGATAATAGAAAGTCCCGTAATCATGTACAATTCGCCTTTTCGGGTCCGGCCTTCGGAATCTAGGGCATGGAAGACTTTCATAAATTTGTCTCTGAAGACCGCACATTAGCCTGCGCAAGAGATGAAGCTCAATTTCGACTGGTTGGAGAATTGACCCGACGCGATGCTGATGCCAGATTTGTGCGACCGCCCGTTCAACAGCCAACTTCCGATGAATCTCCATAGTTGCCGCAGTATGGAATGAAAAGATTGTTGAATACATTTTCTTTCAATCGATCCATATCTGAGTCTCAGGACCGTAGCTTATGATGGCGTCCTCTAGCCCAAAGTTGTTCACCAGGTAAAGTTTTTGGTCCAGTCGGATGGAAACAGCTTTGTGCGTATTCTCAGGATCCCATAAGCATGAATTCGGGCAGCACAAGTCAGCGAATTGGATATCGCAATAGTTGTGCGTCCTCCATTGAAAGCAGGCTTTGCTATCTGTATCTGAGGGCAGATCCAATACAGCGCGTTCGTATGGAAAGTATGATCGACCCCCCTACTGGTGCTGGTCGTTCTGGCAGCAAATGTACAAGCAAGTGCGTGGCAGCCACTCATGCTTGAAGACAGCTTCTGTGATGCTTCTGAGTGAATGATTGACCCTCCGGAGATTGTTCCATGCCCAGAAAGGATCCAATAATGAGACAATCTCAAGCCAGATCTCGACTGGTAGGTTCGCCATGCTTGTCTTGACGCACCGGAGGTCAGAGAATAGGAGGGATTTTTTCTAGGATCTGAGCGCGTGGCTCCGCGTCTCGACAGCAAGACGGCTGAGCTTCTCGAGTGATAGTAAGGGTGCCGTTCAACGGGCTTTTGCTCATTGGCATTTACCTTGGTGCAGAGAAGCGACTCTTGATTAAAATATGCCAGCTTCTGCGCGTGACAAGTGAAGAATTTAAAGCACTCACCTGCAATTATGTGGGTATACGTAGGTACGTTACGAGCACTTCGCAGGTATCCGTGATCCGTGGTGTCCTGTGATACTCTATGGGGACACAGGTATTTGTAGGTACGCTACCTAAGGTAAGGTACTCACTGTGCCGATCACATGCTGCTCCACCCATTGTGTCCCTCCTACACCTGAACCTTTCGACCCAACTTCATCCACTCAACCTCCAGAGCTTCTTCTCGCTGCTAGTTCTACACTCACGTCAAATTGATTGCGACTGTGTTGTACATCTTTCCGCTCTTCCAAGCCCATCCAGCAGGCCTCCCCAAAGCTTTGACACCAACGTGCTCCATCAACGAAACGGACCAAACTGGTGTGGACCTATACTGTTGAGGGCGAAGTCGCCCCTATGCGACGTCTTGAATGCAACCGCTAAATCCCTTTCTACGCTCTTTCTTCAAAAGTGTGCTTCCATCTCAGTGTCTACCATCTCAACACCACGTTTGTCTCCCTTCCCTCCATTTTAGAAGTTTTAGTAACATGGAGTTAGGTCCTCCTCGCTCCTACTACCGAGGTTCTTCTCTACGGTCGAGATCGCGAGACACAGGCGCACTATTCCGACCTCTGCAATTCCGAAGAATTCCTAGCCAGCCATGTCTTACGTGTCCCGGGTGGACTCGCGCCCACGACCACCGTGCGAGAAAATGGGCAACAACGGGAGAACAAGAACAAGGCAAAGCAGTATTCAACGGTAAATGGGAGGACGGTAGTTGTCAAAGACACTTTCGTATACAGCAACAAAGGTACAGCCTTTCAACAATGTATGCCGCAGTGGTGCTGAATCGATGTAGGCTTCAGAAATCTGAACCAGGCGCAGTTACTATACGATATAGTTTTTTGGCCTGATGTGCCGGATGCACAGCAATGGGTGGTTTATTATATCACAAGACCTCTCGTCGGAGTATTCGAATCTACGGCGATAACAGCTGCGACGTTGGCATCTCCGAGAGCTCTACCAATAGATGACGGTACAACAAGTACCGAGCCGACTTCAGACACTGAATCTCCTCGGAAAAAGGACATCAAGTCGTTTGCGGATCTGCTCAATAACTTTCCAATGATTGCGCGCCAAATGCAACCTGGCTTAGAACGCCTGTTCAAAGAATTTGGTGCCGAATTTGAAAAACCGCTACCACCGATACCATCCAAGCCGGCTTCAATCAGGTCGCGAACTTCAATCGGATCCACACAGGACGGGACATCGTTGACGAAGACCCTCTCAAACAGTAGCACGTTACGACCGCCGTCGTCAATAGTTCTCGATGACGAAGAGGATGCATTGAGGCGGGCATTGGAGACAGCAGTCACTGCGGCTATTGACCTTTTTCAAATGGTTGACAAGCAGCAATTATCTCTACTCGGAGCTACGACCGATTTGACCGGACCCCTTGTCGAACGTATGATTGAGCGATACGTTACCGAACAGGTACATGACACGATACTGTTTCCTCGAATATGCAGTGTGCGGAAAGAGAAGGATACTGAGCTGGATTCCAAAATACGGCAGGCAATGGATATCGATATTTCACAAGTCGGTATACCAATTGAAGGTGGGCAACAAGGGAAGCAAGCGCTTGCTCTTCGATTGCGGAAGGCTGGTGACGTATTTAGGAAGATGGGAGTCGCTGGAAGCCCGCAGGAGATGATGGATATCTTGCTAAGCACGCAAAAAGCAGTCACAGTACCAGAAACAACCCCAAATCATGGCAACCACGGACCCCTGGAAACACACTCTCCAAGGACAGAAAAACCGGCAGCTAACCTGACCGTCAACGCGGATACACTTGTATCAATGTTGCTCATTGTCGTTATTCGCTCGTCGGTGCGCAGACTGCAAGCTAGGCTCTCTTACATGCGTCATTTTATTTTCATTGATGACATTGAGAGTGGAGAAATGGGTTACGCCCTCAGCACCTTTGAGGCCGTAATCTCATATCTGGCAAAGAATTCTGCTGGTCTCAGGAAAGCGAGCAAGCAGAACAAGAGACTCTGGCAAGCAACGAAGTCTGGGGATGTTAAGACTCTGAAATCCATCTTTCAACCTTCTATGGCACTTGACAATGACAGCGCAATTATAGAAGATCCTGGCGGCATCGAGGGCTTGGGTGCTTCTGCTTACAAAGCACAGGAGTCGACTGTCAACGGACTCAATGATGGAGTGGATGGAACCTATCATCAATACAATAGGCCAGAGGTACCTCTCACCAACGGTGAATCATCTCAACAAGCGTCGTTGTCACATATTTTTCCGTTTCAGCGACCGCCCACCCCTCCCCCAGATGAGGACAAGCCAAAAGCAAAGAAACGCGTATCAATGGCTTCGCGACATGCATCAATTTCTTCCGCTTATTCGTCAGGGGCCTACTCCTCGAGGTCCCGAAGCCTTATCAGCGACTTTCCAGAGATGGAGTTAGAAGGGGACATTTCCGTTGAGACACTATCCAAAACCCAGGGTCCACAAAATAGCGAATCTGTCCTCATGATGGCTACAGAGTCTGGTCAGGTTGAGAGCCTGCGCTTCCTTCTAAGTCTATCGGAGATTTATACTTCCGACTTTGTGCTTGAAGATACTGACAGTGAAGGTACAACACTTCTCAGTGCTGCAGTTCAGTACGGCAATCAGAAAAGTATCGAGGTTATACTTGATTTTATTCTCAACAACGCCCCAAACGATGACGCTGTGGTATCCTATTTCGGACGGCAAGATAGCAAAGGCCGATGCGTCGCACACTACTTATTCAATCGACCACAACTAATATCAAAGATCGGTTCAATGCTACCATGGAGACTGAAAGACAAAAATGGTCAAACACCGCTTTTTGCCATGTCCAGGTCTTATGACCACGAAAATTATAGTTGGATGGTCTACAATGCTTTGGAAGCAACAAAGAAGAATCAAGGTGATGATCCGGTCCTTCATCTCGATGACCACATTGATGGAAAGGGAAATACCTTGCTGCATACAATCAACGACCCTCAAGTGACTTCTACCGTACTCAAGACGTGCGATTCGGATGTCAACGCTGCGAACGATAAACGGTTCACACCATTGATGGTTGCAAGCAAGTACGGACGTGTCGACCAAGTGCGCGCCCTCTTCGCCGATCCTAGAGTTGACTTCTTTGCCAAAGATCTTCGTGGTCTTACGGCAGTTGAACTTGCAAAAGATGACGACGTCCGTAATCGTATTGACGATCTCGCCCTCCTCTCATCCTCGCCTGGAGCAGACGGACGTACCACTACTATCGTGCGCTCTTTCTTCGTTGAGGACGCCACAATGCGTCTTGTCCTCAAATCTGGCGCACCCTCCGAAAACGACACAATTACAGTCACAACCTGTCGACGTTCGGTTTCTGACTTTCAATCTCTCGCACAATGCCTTGCACTTGAACATCCCGCATCTTGGCTTCCGAACATCGCTAACCTCCCTTCACCCTTCCTCATCCCCTCGAAACCAGCTCGGGCACTCCTGCGCGACATCCAATTTCGTCTCGATGCTTTTCTCAAAATACTTCTCACCCATCCCACATTCGCCACGCACGAGCTTGTCTGGGAATTCTTCCTCGTCCCCGACATCGACATGACCATGATCGCCGAACGCAGCAACCGCAAAGCCGAGACACGCGCCGAAAACGTCAAAGACGAATACGACGCCATCGCCATGCCGGACGTCCGCGACGTCGAGCTCTTCGTCGCCCACGCCCGCGACCAAGTCCGCGGCATCCACCACGCCACCCGCTCCCTCCTCCGCCGCACCACCGCGCTGCGCACCGGCCTCGCCGACCTCGCCTCCGCGCACACTCTCGCCTCCTCCGCCCTCGCCACCATTACCACCTCCGACTTCCTGCCCGCATCCCACCTCAAAGCGTTCGAGCGCCTCTCGCACACCCTGACGCAAACCGACTACTCGCCCCCAACGCACCTCTTCTACTCGCTCGCCGCGCACACCGCCACCACCGCCGCGCTCCTCGACGCGCTCGCCCGCCCGTCCGCGCTCATCGGCCAGATGCAGACGGCGGCGCGCGCGATCGAGAAGCAGCGCGGGAGTCTCTCGCGCTCGGCTCGGTTTCCCTTCGCGCCGAAGTCCGGGATCCCGCTGTTTGAGGAGACGAGGCGCGCGTTGGTGGAGGAGAGCGAGCGGAAGGAGAGGGAGAAGCGTGAGGAGCTGAAGGCGTTGGGGTCGGAGTTGAGGTATATGCAGAGTACGGTTGCCAGCGAGCTGAGTGGGTGGCAGGGAGAGAGAGAAAAGGTGGTTAGGGGGTTGTTGAGGGAGTTTGTGGGGAGGGTCGTGGTGGTGGAGAGGGATCGGTTGGAGGGGATGAGGAGGGCGGTTAGGGGGTTGGGGCTGGGGTTGGGGTCGAAGGTAAGGGAGAGGAGAGGTCCAGAAGGGGTGGCGGTGGGGAAGGGGAAGATGAGGGTGTGATGGGGATAATGGTGTGACTTTGTAGTTACTTGTCGGTAGGGGAGGCAATGTGTTTTGAGCGAGGAGTTTGGAGAATGTAGATTTCGATCTGCCGTGCGAGATGGTTGGAGAAGCATTTAGGGATCGTGACACTACGCAGGCTACTGGATGTAGTCAGCAGGGAAGTTAATATTACATCTACTTACAAGAGTCTGTCTGCTGTGGCTAAAAGTGCTAATCAATGTTAATGGAGGATGCGAAGCAGATGGAATGTACACGTTCAATGTAGTGCAGACCTATCTCGCATCTGGATAATGGGTCTAGCGCTCGTTTCACTCGATTTCTGCATCGTAGCTTGCCTGCTATTCTGTCTCCTCGGGCCTCGCAGAGCAGGGAAGTTGGGCTCCTGATACTGGAGAACTTCTGTAAGTCATCATCTTCTCATTCAGCATACATCGAGGAGCTCATGCATCAGGAAGTTCCTTGATGGTATTCGTGGAACTTTGAAGCAGCTTGACTACCGCCTCGCCGGGGTTACCTGGCTGCCATTGCCAATGCCAGTGGCGTCTGGCCGTCTTCATTCATTGAATTGGCATCCACCTTACCCGTCTCTAGTAGTAGCTTGACTACTCCCTCTTCCCCCATCCTAGCTGCGCATGATAGTGGCGACCGGCCGTCCTTATCTTTTGAATCGACATCCACTTCACCTCTCTAGTAGTAGCTTGACTACTGCCTCCCACCCCATCTCAGCTGCCCATGATAGTGGCGACTGGCCGTCCTTGTTTTTTAAGTTGATATCCACTTCACCCGTCTCTAGTAGTAGCTTGATTACTGCCTCCTGCCCTATTGCAGCTGCGTATGATAGTGGCGACTGGCCGTTCTTGTCTTTTGAGTCAACATCCACTTCACCCGTCTCTAGTAGTAGCTTGACTACTCCCTCCTCCCCCCATCATAGCTGCGTATGATAGTGGCGATCGGCCGTTCTTATCTTTTGAGTCGA